>NTHP01000229.1:181083-198432 GCA_003416845.1 Oplegnathus fasciatus | reverse complement strand
TGTGTTGATTTTGGCGGTCCCTGTGGACAAAGGCGGTAGTGTTTCACCTAACATAAGGTTACATGTTCCCTCCGTTTCACTGCCCGCTGCAAGGAGACTACTTCACCACGAGGAGAGCGGGCGGCAGCTCCGGAGACGGACCTTCAGTTAGCGGCTGAAGCAGTTTGAATTCAGCCAGAGCAAACCCCAGCACCGTTTAGTCTGATTTCACGGAAAAATCTGACCCGGTGGCAGGAAACTAATAGAAATAGCCAATCTTTTTGCTGTTGGTCTCGTTTGCTGATGTAGGTCATATAGAGGCATTGGTATAGAGTATGTTCTATTGAGTAAGTTTAAATAAATTGTTTGAGGTCCAAAGAGGCAAAATTATCCAATCAAACCAACCAACCAAAACTGTGAATCATAACTTTTTTTCCCCTCAGATATATCTGGTGACCCATAGGAGGGGCCCGATCCCTAGATTGGGAACCACTGGACCAAACTAGCTAACTGTACATAAAGTAGTTCAAACCAGGGCCACTAGCTGAAGCATGATAACATTTACTTTGTCTTTTATATGTCCATAGTTTGTTTTGTTTGTTGTTTTATATAAATTCCATAATTGTTCTCCACACAGTTTCTGTAATACCACCTCTGCCTTATACAACCCAGTTCTATTCCATGTTTTTAGTTAAATTTTTCAATTTTTGTATTTTATTCTCTCATTCAGAATCTGTAAACAATCTGTACGGGCCTTTGATTTCTGATTGAGCTTTTATTCAGATTATTCCTGAGATAAAATGTGAACACATGGAGCCGCAGTCGGCCTCGACCCCGCAGGGCTCTCTCTGAACAGCAGCCGGTCTGATGTGAAGGACTTCCAACTGCAAAAAAAAGGCAGATTTAAAGCTTTCCACTTGGTGACAGAGGCAGCAGACCTTGACTGTGTTGTGATCAGTGTGCTTCTTCTGGTCTCTGCACACCGATGAATAGAGTAAAAAATGCTCAGCAGAATGGCAGAAAGAAAAACCCTCACCGGCAGAACAGCTCACTTCAGTTCAATTCAAACCTTCAGTTATGGTTCCTGCTGCTCCTGAAAAAAGTATTGAATAATCTTTTTATCTCTGCCTATCTTTTGCTGTTTGGATGTCTGAAAAGGCCTTAATAGGAGTCATTAAACTTGATCTCCAGTAGGTGCCTGCTTTTTGTTCAGTATTTAAGTTTGTGTGACATATATTCCATGACAACCACTTCCAACGGTTGTTTTGTACCCTAAAGTACAATTTTATTACAACTTGCGTGTCATTTTCACAGTTTTCTTCATCATTTCTCAGTAACAACATTGTACTACATGGTGACAGCACAAAGCGGCGTTAGGGATGGGGTTCAGTAGCATTTTATTGTATTCAAATCCACCTCATCCAGTCTCATTAGGTTTACTTTAAAGCATTTGCAAGTAACTAAATGCTAAAATAACTGGCTCGTGTTTGGAAATGCTTAAAAAAGAAAATCAATGGTGGGCTCATTCTTCTGTCTCTTCAACATGTTTACAGGTGAAGAGTGCTCTGTGCTGCTATTGGTCAACATCACCAACACGTCGGGGAATTTAACGTTAACGAGTGAGAATGGAAAAAAAATGTCGGGACGTCATGAGGCGTCAGTTGTCGTACACTAAGATTCGCTAAACGGGATAAAAACATCAGTTGTCGCACCTGACGGCCATTTTCTTTTCTGAGGCCCTACGTCTGTCAGGTCAGGCTGATATCCTGTCGTCTGAATCCAGCATTAGGTTTCCCCGCCAGTCATCCTCAAGTGCAGTCCTGAGAAGGCGAAAAGTGGACTTCAAGGAAGAAAAAGTGTCAACTGTCTAAGAATGATCCCCGGACCTCTCTGCAAGTTTCACTTTACATGTAGTCACCTTTTCCTTCCCACATGCGACTGCAGTCCTTTATTTAACATTGGGCGTAGAACACGGACAGTATGACGTTTGTCTTGCCCGTGAAGGCATCGCAGGCCAAACTGACAGCGGTGGTGTTTAATTCTCTGCTCCGTCTCCTCCTCCCCTCTCCTCCCAGCTGCTGCTGGGGGTGCAATGAGAGAAAACAGCAAGCCGAGACCCAGATTTAATTAGTTCCTCTTCTTCCTCTTCCTCTGCAAACCCGCCGCCGCCACTGTGAGGTTTCCCCGAGCAGGAAGGTTGTTGTTGTCAGGCAGCCCGTTCAGCCACTGAGGCCACTGATTCACCGCACCGTGATCACACACTCTCCCCATTAATTAAAGTTTCATATGAAGTGTCTGCAGGGAATTGCTGTTTCGCAGCCAAACTCCCATCCAGATGGTTGCTGATATGAAGCCTCGGAGGACGGCTCTTTTGTTTCTCTCCACCACGGAGACAAATTTTAAATTTCTGTAAAGTTAAATGAACTTCCTCTTAATTGTTGGATATTAAACAGAGCAACTTCTGGTCACGTCTGAAACTTTGGAGAGCTTGTTGATGATAGAATGACGTCAGCAGACTGAGATGAAGATGAAGGGGATCCCAACAGTCTGGTCTTCTTTTTGTTGAGGCATAAACAGGCTGATTCTAGATGTTTTATATTTATCTTGGATATCTTAGATTTCAGTTTTAGTTTAGGTTTAGCTGTTGTTTCTTTGCAACTGAAGATGAAGACATGAAATATAAATTAAATCTAAATAATAAAGAACCCACTACTGTAAAATATCCCGATGAAAGAAATTGTTTATTCCATTGTAGTTATTTTGTGAAAGTCGTGACAGTTTAGTTTTCAGTTTTTGATGACATTTTCAGAAGCCGGATTCACTCACTTGTTCACAGAAACACCGGTCCTGAGCAGCCAAAATTGCAGCTAAAATCAATGACTCTGTCTGAGTGATCAAAGATCATGGGGATCAAAGAAAGAATAAAGAATAAAACATCAGACAACATTAAAACTGTAATATTCCTTTAGCACACATCTTGTACTTCTGAGACAAGTGAGAGTAACAAAAACTACCATTAGCACGATCATGTTACTTTTTATAAAGGTCAAACTGTTGGCTCACGTGTTCATGGTTTGTCAGCTGTTGTGTTGCTGCTTCTTGCCTTAATTTTCAGTGGGATTGTATGTGAAAATCTGTGACTTTTTTTTTTGAATGGATTGTGATGAAATCTGGTTCAGACGTTCATGTTCCCCTCAGGATGAACTGTAATAACTTTGGTGATCCTCTGACTTTTCATGTAGNTCCCATCAGCCTCAGCCGTGCTTTGTGTTTAAATATGTTCAACGTCAGCATGATATCATTGATGCGTGTTGTAGCATGGCTGTAGACTCTTAACTAGCGTTACCTGTTCTTGAGGGGAACAGGACTAAGGTTCAGTCCCAGACTCACAGACTTTGAGGTGCATTCCCGCTGTCAAATCGTCAAGTGCACGATTTTTTGAGCCCTATATGCACACTTTCCGTAAGTCAGCTTTTCTGCAGACTTTGCCTGAGGGAATAACCCACAGTTCATAGCGTTGTGACGTTAAACACGGGTTTACCAGAGGAAACCCGGAAGCTTAAAAAAAAACGGTAAACATGTTGGTAGACATGAATAATGAATGAAGGTACCCAGCTGTACGTAAACTCCACATATTGCAGAGGTCTGAGTGTGTGCCAGTGCCAAAGAGTAAAAAAACAAAAACTATCAGAACAAAGTCACATCAAAGATCTTCTACCACTCGCAGAACAACATATGCCTGATTATTAATTGATTAATGGCTGATTGATTGAATTATTCCACCACTGTATCCGACAGGAAAGAAGTTGTGTATGTGTCTTTATTCTTGAGGATACAACTAATGTCAGCATCTCTGATTCAATCGTCCAAAAAGTCTATTATTCATTTTTTGTCTTTGTCAAGATAACGTGTGGCAAAGTGCTGTCCCATTCCTGTTTATACCAGTTCAGCCCTGTGCAGCCTCTCGCAGGTGACGTCACTTAAGTCGGTCATGGTTCAGGGTTTAGGCCTTAGGGGGGACACTGGGATTGGGCCTAACATTACTGTTGAAAACATGATCTTACTGAAATGATATGCTGCTTATCAGTGCAACAGCAGAAAAATCAGCTTCTAGAGAAAATACATTTGGATGTGTTTGGGATGTGTTTGACCAATCACAACGTGCGATTCCACAGACGCATGCAGGCCTTTGAATAAAACTTGATATTAAAACAATAAAAAGATATTGTTATTGTGTTTTTTTAGTATGTTTACGGTGTTTTCTTTGTGATTTAGCAGCTTTTGAGTGGCGCATGTTTTCTCTTTTAATGGAGCTAGGCTAGCAGTTTCCCCCTGCTTCCAGTCTTTGTGCTAAGCTAAACTCATCTCGGACCTATCTCTGCGCAGGGGAGGACAGAGAACAAGAGGTCTTGTTGAGGTCTTGTAGGACTGTTCCTTAAAGTTCATTACATATAATAATAGTAATATTTACATAATGCCTGAAAAAGTAATCCTGTCCCTGAGAAGCCCTCCTGATTCACCCAGGTAAAGGGATTCTGGTGCAGAGGTCTTTGCTGCTGTTTTTTATCGTCCACTGACCTCACTCATAGTTTGACCACAGTTTTTAGCTGACAGTGCTGCTAACCTCTGGCAGTAAATGCTGATGTGAAGCTGTTAGCAGAGGGAATATCACACTGAACCTCATCATGTTCTTACTGCCTCCATTTATCACAGGCAGCTTGTTAACCTTTTACTGCCGACTTCCAGGAGGAAAGACTTTACAAACCAGTGGACTTCTTACAGTCCACGTCGTAAAGAAAACCAGCCCACACTGGTGCAGACTGTGTGTGTGTGTGTGTGTGTGAAAGGATTACAGATAATGGAGCATAAAGATCAGGGCAGCTTATTTTCTAATGCCCATAACTCACTATACAGTACTTTTCATTGCTCTGCTATCAAAAAGTAAATTAAAGGCCTATTTGTTCAGGAGCAGTATTATGTTGGGACCTCATGTAAGTACTGAATCACTACCCAGCATCTAAAATTCATGAGACACAGTGTCACATGAAGAGGAAATTCACCAATATCATCACCACCCATCAAACAATGTAATAAAAAATCAAGAGTTTGTAATTTCTCTGTTAAAAGTTATATTTGGAACTGAAAACACATAAAATTCCAGGTTATTACAACTTCTATCGGTTCAGAAAATTAACATCTTGTGGGAATCAAGTGCTGTTTACTTCCTCCACACACAGTCAGGTGACTGACAGGTGGAGCTCTTCAAGCCGTAAAGGGACAGGAAACTCTCCTGGCTGAATCATCAGTACAAAAGATGTGAACTGCGATAGAGAATATCTGGTTCTTTGATAAAAATTTAGATGTTCAAGCCCGTGGAAATAATGGAGAGAAGTCAACTGCGATTCCCAAAGTGCATTTCGGCAAGAAACATCCAATCTGATGGACGCCAGAAGGTAAAGTTCCTTTAGGAAACCGATAATATAATCTACAGCACAAATCATTTTTTGTTTTCCTTCACAAAATAATGTTGTTAGCTAATGACATAATAACTCTTAGTTAAGTATAAAGAATACCTCTCTTACCTGTTTTTAAAGATTTACGTCTTCCTTTATAAGCTTCTTGTCAAGTCATAGATAATTTATCAACATGTACTGGTTTTCTGTTTTTTTGTGTTACCCCAGATGAAAGAGCATCTGCGTACGGAGGTTTAGTTAGAAATCATTCATCTTTGTGTCAGAGCAGTTAGTTTGTGTGGAAGACGGTGCACCTGTTCTGCTGTTTGTTTTTAACATTGTTAAACGACTACCAACTTTGTCCTGAAAAGTAATCCCCTTCTACCATGATTCATGCTGCAGCCGAGCCAAACACCTCGTTTTTTCCTTCTTTATAAACCACATCTGAACAGAAATTTTCCATATGAGGATGTGAGAGCTCATCAGGCGGTGTCGAGGATATGAAGACACAGCAACAGCCGCCATCTGACTCCCGGCGGCCGCGAGGAAACAAATATCTATCAGCCTCCACCAGCAGCTCGCTGTAAATCAGCATGTGGTGGAAACATATTTCCTCCTCTCTCCGCAGCCTATGGCAGCCTGTGAGGGCGAAAAGCACAAAGCTATAATGTATGAGTGTTTGTGTGGCGGAGATTTGAAAACGACGCCAAACTGTCAAATGACCCGCATCAGTAAAAAAAATGAAAACAAACGACGAGGTAAATAAGCTGAAAATATGAAATCCAGGGCCCATAGATCTTCAGCAGAGAGAGACACGCTGCTCAGGTGTGACATCCGGCAGATGACACGCATGAAAAATGACCCGACACCGGGGGAGGAGGAGAGGGGAAACAGGAGGAGGGGAAGCAAAGGGGAGGAAGGTGGAGAAGAGTTAGGGGGCAAAAAGAGGAGGAAGCAGTGGAAGGGGAGAGGGGAGGGCAGGGATATAGGTGTTATAGGGAGGAAGAGGAGATGAGGAAAGGAAAGGACAAAATTATGTAGAAGAGGAGGTCAAGACAGGAAAGTGGAAGACTAGAGGAGGAAGATGATAGAGAGACAAGGAGGCTGAAAGACAAGGTGGAGGTAGAGAGGAAGAGGATGGAGAAGATAGCAGCTGAAGCTGAACCAGTGTGGGACTGAAATTAGCTGAAATTAGCCTTGACATCCACGTATTCATGGGCAGCTTTGCCACACTGAGCGTAGCTCCGTAAGCGGGTGCGCACACATCTGAGGAGCGTCTGACGACATAATTTTCAGCCAGTTCACTGCCCTCTCCGCCACGGCGAGAGAGTTTTCCTTCGCTGCCCAGAGGAGGGCGCCTTTGGAAAGGGCTGGCAGTGGCCGTGGTGCTGAAACTGTATAACAGATGTGAGTGAGACTGCCCCAGAGGGTTTGTTTTCTCACCCTATCCGCTTCTTCGGCTGCTGCCTGCAGGTCTGGTCTGCCAGTCTGGAGGAGTGGACCACCCAGCAGCTCCCGTCTGATCAGCAGAGGAAGCTGAGACATGTGCAGCCAGATGTTTCTCTGCATTTCATCTGATTCTGGACGCAGCCACTGTTGTTGCTGTGGTGAGAGTCAGGTCAGCCGTCATCGCTTTCCCAATATCCGTGGCTAGCTCTGGGGAAAGAGCCCCGGGCTTAGTGGCAATAGCAGAGACCGCTGAGGACAGCAGTGCCACGTTGTTTTGGACTGCTGTGATCTGAGCAGCACATTGGTGGGAGCGGTCAGAGAGGCGGGCATATACCTGATCCTGAGGAGTCGGTGGTGAATGTAGCCTTGTGAAGCAGGATGCTGGCTAGCCTATGCTCTAGCGGCGGAACGGAGGGAAATCCTTTCTACGTCTCCCTGTGGACTCGTACCTGGACACTGGAGCTCTCAGCTTCCTCGAGATAGAAAAAGACGCCTCCTTAAAGGGCTGGAGCTCCGTGAAAAGAGGCCACAGCGGAGGACATTTAGCTTGTGGTTCCCCGCTCAAGAGACTGCGAGCAGGGGCCGGCTGTGCTTCGATGCCCCTCAGATCTGCCACCTTCTTTATGATCCCCGGCTGACTTTTCTTGAAACAGAAAGAGTCTGTCTTCGGTCGGGGAAAATGGAGAGCACGTAATCAGGATGAAGTCTGTCATTTATTTGGAACCCTGAAATCACAAAACATCAAAGTTAGCTAAGGTTAGCATTAATGTGTTAGCCTAACGTAGCGATGGGCTTCAGTAATTAGCTGGCTATCTGGCCACAGCATATAGTTGTTAATCAGGCATAGCGTTAGCTAAGTTAGCTCTTACCTGATATGAAATGTTTGGGATGCAGGGTCCCATAGCTTCCCATTGTCTTCCCTTCATATAGCTTGGAGCTATAATGTCCTTCCATCAGTACCTTTTTCAGGACATGGCAGGGGAACCAATCAGAGATCAGTGTTTTTGGATTTATTGCTGGTGCAACCAGATACACAGCAGCTCTTCTGCGTAGTGTTATTAATTTAAACCAGTCTGTTTGAAGTGTTTGCGTTGCTTCCGTCTACGTGGGAGGCGAGATTGTTTTCCCCAAAAAGGGGCGTGGTGATGAGGGCCTACTCTGGATGACGTATTGCTGGTCTGTTGTAATACAGCGTTGATTATCATTTGTCCCAGTCACAAAACTCTCCAACTGGAAATAACCTTGTAGTCAGTACAGTCTGAGAAAAGTGTCTTGTAGAGTGAGCAGTAAGGCAGTTTTTAGGATTACTCGTTTTTTACCATTTATCTCGACGACTGCTGGCCATGAAATTCACAGCCAACATTCGTGCTCCCCAGATGCTGACTTCTAATTATTTTCGTGGCACCCTGACCTTTCCTTTAGCGCCACCATCAGGACAAATCTTATTTGTACACAAGAAATATCTGATTCTAATGGGCTGCCATGACAGCTCCTGAGCCCAGCCTTAATTTTCATTAAGAACAAAGTTATTGCTTTTAATATATTTTGTGGTCGGTCGGAGCAGAACTCTTGTAGCGACAGGGTTAAGCACCTGTGGTGAGAGTTAAACAGTGTCGTCTGCACTACTGCTTCATCTGTCGTTAACTTTCATAATTACCCCAAAACTGCGAATCTGTTTTCCTGCGGCATGTGAAGTGTTTCTCTGCTGGCTGTTAAAAGACGATTAGTGAGTGTCCACGCTTTACCGCCCAGAACATTCAGCAAAATGTTCAGCAAACACTTAGAAAACAGAAATTTAATTTTAAAAAACCCTCTGAAAACCACTGAATGATGAATCCTGATGAGCCATCATTCACACAGAGGTGATGAAGACGTAACGGCCGAATCATCGAGGGGGAAATTAAAATCTGGTCATTTCTGTTTTTCTGCCTTTAGCTTCTCTCTTCTCTCTTTCTCCGTTAAATGCTCACAGCTCTGACAGTTTGATTTTGGTTGCAGCAGATAAAAACAGATCCAACCCTGATGGATCAGAGATTAGAAGTTAAAATCCAAAGTGAAGCAGAAGGAAGCTGCGAGCCTAAAATACACCCTCCAACAGCTCAGTCTGTCTGTACAAATGTACATTTACAGCAGATGATCTGTGCATTAAAACAACTCTCTTAATTGCTTCTGAGGAGGGATAGTTATGTGATGTTAGTTCAGCATTTTGGGAAATGCGTTGTTTTGCTTTCTTGCTGAGAGTGAAATGAGAAGATCAATCCCACTCTAATGTCTGTCGCTAAATATGAAGCCAGCAGCCGCTTAGCCTAGCTTAGCATAAAGACTTTTCCAGTCTAGCCTGGTTCTGTCCAAAGCTAAGTGTGTCCCTTTTAGTCTGTCCATCTCTGCATCCTTGTCTCGGTCACTCAAATGAAGGTCCAACATACTGCAGTAATTATTTGACTGTAAGTGGCTCCCACAGACACTTTGCCTCTGCTTTCCTTCTTAGTAACATATGTTAGTGTTGAAACAGATGGGCTGTATTACATCTATGGGAAAAAAAAGTTTGAAAATTTGCATTATGGAATAAGTGAACCCTGCCAGCTGACAGCCAGGAGGTGTGATAGGCTGGACTCTTAGCTGTGGTGGCTTCACATCAGGCTCTGCCTCTGTTCACCACCTCTTACCTGGACTGTCTGCTGGTATCATCAGTGACACTGAGCGGAGAGCTGCTGGAGCAGGAGGCAGAGGTGTAGCACTGTGTTGTTTGCCAGCAGAGGATGGTGCTGGTGGAGCCCAGGAAGCGACAGCTATGTGAGACTGGGCAGGTGGAGCCGTCGGGGCAAAGGATGAGGGGGCTGTTCAGGTCCTGTGGGTGGGAGGATCAGCTGAACGAGGGCGCGTTGGAGCTGATGATTCAGACATGAATGATGTCAGCCTTGATGAAACTGATTGTGTAGCTTTTCTCTTTTTTACAAGCCGAACACGATGCTCTTCATCAGATGTTTCATCCTCATAAAACAGAACATAGATTAGCATCTTTTATACTGAAATGTTTTCTTATAAAAAAAAGGAAAACAACTACTTAGTATGCATACACAAATTGCAATAAAGATCAAACTGATTGAAACAGCACATTAGACTTGGCACATCCTGGCATCTTTTATATTTATCTGACTGGCTTATTTATCCTATCTCAACTTCTCAGTGCTCTATTTATTTATTTATTTATTTATTTATTTATTCAGCATTATGCTTACAAAAGAGTGCCAGTTGCAGATTTTCTTGGAGAGGTACGGACGGGTACTGAAATCCATCCAGTCTGGATGAGTGGTTTTCCTTGGCGAGATCCTCCCCTGTGTTTTACACAGTAAAAATGTTTTTATAGCACGTGCTACTTTCCAGTAAAGTTTTAAACACTTTTGTATTATGTCTCCTCTCTGCACACACACATGCAGAAATGTGGAAAATATTTACTGAAAGCGTACCTCGAAGTCGCTGTTGAGACCCTCTGGTGGGGTGTGATACCCAACGTACCGAAGCTGACCTGTCTGCAGCTTAGATAAGTCAAAAGGCAGATCCTCCAGATAGCTAAAAAAAAGCTTTCAAACTAACCAGAATCTTCCACTGGATGGATTCTGTTCGTCGCCACTAAAATTACTTTTCTTCACAGATCCAACATCATCGAGGCGTGAGCTTCATCGGTTGTCAAATGATGTTTTTCCGATCAGTTTTCTTCGTCGTCTGCGATGTTTAGATCACCATAGCGACACTGAAAGAGGGTTTACAACCAAGCATGATGGCTCCATACGCTTGTAAGGAATTGGACTTTTGACGAGTTGACTGACAGCGAGAGAAACCACTCGGTTTGTTTGCGAGCCTCACTTAAACAGTGGACGGGACTGATGGAGTTCATGTTCTTAGTTACACGTGTGAGAAAAGTGTGAAAAGGTCTGCTGTACTTCAGGTGAAGTCAAAGTGCATTTGTTCCAAATTGCGTCAAAATATACTCTTGAAATATACTTTTTAAATAAACTAAAATAAAAAGAGCTCGTGTTGTCACCTGTCACACCTGAGTGTCAGTGTTTGCCTTTGTTGGAGGATTCCTCAGTTTGGAGTTTGCAGATTAACAGTAGACTGGTGACATGCAGTTGTTTAGATCCAGACGTTAAAGATATCACCAACAGTGGACGTTGACCTGCTGTAGTTTTAATGACGTCTGGTCCTCAGAGAGTCTGGCTCAACGTTTAGAAGAGGCGCTGTGCTCTGAGCTGCCTGTTTTCTAATTAAAATCCCATAACTGTGTCGTTCAGTTTGGGATAAACATGATAAACTCTGACAGGCACTGATGCTGCTGATTACGCTGTTTGCTGTTTTCTTTAATTGCACATTAGACTATTTAGCATGGCTCTATGTATATATGAGTGTATTTAAATGGATGCACATACAGCATGTGACTGCCTGCTTCAGTGTGTGAGGAGAAGTGGGAGGGAGGACGCTGTCTGAACGGACTGAAGAGAACAGAGAGCTGAAATGAAACCAGATCTTCCAGGTTCTGTTTGAGAAATAAGAATCGCTCATTAAAACAATCACATTGACATTTTGTTTGTTTTCATACATTCATACCAAGTCTTTTGTGACTCCAGTTTTTCATTTTATTTCTGGTTTATTGCTCCTGTAATGTTGAACTACACTGATGGGTCTTTGTTTTGCTGTCTGTTGCTCCCCTTGTGATTATGGTCACAATTGATAACAAATTCATAACCCGAACCTGAGGCCCTTCAGTCATCAGTAAACTTTAATACAATAACTCCACATCTAAGTGATTCAAGCTGTAAAATAATAATGCAATGTAAACAAAGTGGAAATTCAGGCAGATTATCAGGCGACGATGAGGGCCCCTGTGCTAGTTCAAGCTTCAAGGTAGAATATTAATAAAGGGTTCACTAAGAGAATATTTGGACTCAAGGCCAGACAGCACAAAATAAAATGGCCCCAAAGCCCCTAAATGCATATACAGGGGCAGGAGTAGCACTGGTGCTCTGTTGAGGGGGGCCCCTGGTTTTAATTCAAGACCAGATATTTTAAAAAGGTCCCTTAAAAAATATCAACATAGGGCCCCCTGATTTGGAGCGGCCTCCACACTTCATAAAAGCTTTTTGAAAAAGGCCCATATCATTTCTGTCGATATTTTGTGAAGTTACCTTAAACCAAGTGAAACATTTGTGGCATTGGGGGCCTTTGGGGCGCCTGGGTGGTTGCCTGCCTCGCCTGGCCTTGATCATCAGGTCACAAGTATACTTACATGCTGTACTTTGGTTTATCTATCTAAAAGTTTCTTTACAGTGAGTATTGCAGCCTCATGGAGCCACTAGTCTGGCTGTAATCATGGTTTTATATTTGTAAAACTTTTCCAGACCTAGAAAACTTATCTCTCTGTGGTGACGTCGTTGTAGGGACCCCCCTAACCCCAGGAAGTAAGAGAACTTTTGGGGGTTTTGCACTGGGTGAGCAGTTTTCACTTGAATGAATGGGTGCCATCTTGGGAGTCAAATATTTTGTTCTCATTAGACATCAATAGGCAGCCGTTAAACAGCACAACAGTTGACCTATTTGACCGTCAGGAAAAATATGTGATGTGGGGGGGGGCAATTTAGAGGAACCTGGAACCAGGCTAAAGATATCCAGGATGTGTTTAGCCTGGACTACGAGGCTAAATAGCTGCTAGACGCAACTTGCTTCGGACTGCCCCATCAAAAGTGAAAGTACTCCTCCCGACTGCAGTCAGCTGGGTATAGCTGACAGTAGAGTTTTGACAGAGTCAAACATGGCACCCCACTATGAGGACAACATATAGCTCCAGTGCTAACTGCTGTCTCCATTCCTACACATGTTCAGCACCCCAGATGTTTTCTGCAGTGTACTCTGTTGGCAAACACTGGTTGAGCCTCCCTCTGCAGCTCTTGACGGCGGTCTTTTGACTTCTTGCTCTGATGTCTTTTTCCTCAACCTGTAATGCTGCATTGTCTCCTCGCCTCCTCCTGAGGACCCTCCGTGTTCTGCCTCAACCCCCCACGGTGTTTAACCCCCCGCTGCTCTGATTAGACCTCAATAAAAAGTTCAGTTTAACAAGCTGAGTCTGGGATTTCAAGCAGCATCGTCTCTGCTTTTATTCTCATTAAGCATGTGGGAGATGAAGATTTCTTTTCTTCTCTGCAGCGCGCGGTGCTGCTTCTCTTCTGGGTGCTTTTATGGATCTCAGCTTCTCCTGCAGCAGGGCGGCAGATTATTAATCAGATTCATAAATAATAAAAGATGGCAGCGAGGGCCCTGGGCGCCGGGGCCACTGCTTCTTCCACAGCGAGGAGAAATGATGGAGGATAAGTCAGAGAGAACAATATTAACACAAAGCCAGCTGGATTTATCCAAAGTCTGCTTACAGTCCACCTGAGGAGGAGGCCGCTCGACGTCTTTATGAAACCTGAGCTGGTTAATATTCTGCCTGCAGCTCAGGCCTGCAGGGGAAATTAGCATGAGGCTAATCTCGCTAATTCTCTGTGTGTTTAAGCTAACGGAGCTGCTAACCTGCTACCTGAGAGAAGAAGGACTGTTTCTGTCACAGGTGACCTCTGCAGAGTTACTCTGAAGAGTTTAGACCTCCGCAGACTGGATGTATGGCTTTTATTACTTCAGATATTCATATTAACTTTGTTGGAATTGTTTGGTTTTATCAAAGTGTAGCGCGGCTTTCTGAGACAATTAGGTCGTTTGTCATTTAGCTGCCAGAAATGTCTTTTACGCCTTCATCTGACAAGTTAACATCGATGATTCTATGAGTAGCTACGTGTTTAAAAAATAATGCTATAGACCGACTTTTGCCTCAGCTAGCAGCTTAAAACTTTCAGTATTAAAGAGCATCAATTGAGCATTTCACGACACATGATGGACAGAGTCAGAAAAGGGTCAAACAATCGAGATTTTGTCGTTTTTATTCCACGTGTTCTTCCTCCTTCAAGAAACCTGGCACCTACATCACCCACGATGCAATTCAACCACCAACAGTTCAGTCGAAGATTCAGGTGTGTTGTGCTAAGAGTGGCTGATGGAGCCTGGAGCAGAGATGAGAAGCTGCAGAGGTCTGGACACATCTTTTTCATTTTCACTTTCTTTTACTTTTGCAGTATTATATGTGGAAAATCAGTTCAGCTTGAAGTATCCTGGAGTCAATAATAAAGATATCTGGCTTAGATAATATAATTTGAGTGCAACGACTCTGTCTCTTAAAGGGACAGTTCAACATTTTGGCAAATATGCTTATTCTGATTCTCATTTCAGGACACTGTTAGCCTAGCTTAGCATAAAGACTGGAAACGAGGGGAAAGAGCTAGCTAGCTCTGTCCAATGTTTTAAAATACACCTACCAACACCTCGAAAGCTCTCTAATTAAATATTGTAGCTTGTTTGTTTGCCCTCTTAAATAAGCAGAAATGTAAGAATGAATGTTTGTGGTTTTAGAGAGTTTCTTGTTTCTTGTTGACCAACAGTTGGTGCAGTGACTGTGTGCAGCTTCCTAAAGTCACAGCGAGTCTGTCACCTCATATCTTGTGCTCATCGGCCGGAGATGATGTACAGAAGCACTCGGTGGATGGATATACTGTTGTTCGTGAAGAAATAGTTCCAGCGCAACTCCTTCTTAACCAAGTTTTTACAGTTTGCACACAAGTTAAAGAAGCTTAAGAGTTGTTGGTAGGTTTCCTCCTGCTTCCAGTCGTGTCTCCAGGTCTGTACTGAACTCAGACAGGAGATTGATATCCATCTGAACATCTCACCATTTAATATTGAACTTTCTTTCTCTCCCTTTTCTTTCCTGCTCTAACAACACTTTCTTTTTGTTCCTTACCGCTTTACCTTCCCTTAAATGCCTCCTCGCTCCTCCATGTCTGAGGCTGCTCCTCGCTCTCATTTACAAACTGACTCGCTGCTCGCGCTTCACTTCCCTTTAGTCGATGAACAGTCGACGCCCTCTGACCTCGTTCATCAGAGGGCGGCTCAGGTGCAGCGTACAGCAGATTCTTCATGCATGTTTGCATTTCTGTAGCATTTATACACGATGATACGTGGACGTAACAAACAAGGAGGCCGGCGAGTGGCCCTGACGGACAGATGACAAGCAGAGAGAGAGAGGAATTAATGAGTGGAGATAATTGTTGAAGGATGCTTGGATAGATAAAAACCATGAGAGCTGAACTAATGTCTGATGTTAAGATGCAGCGAGGGAAGTCAGCTGTGAAATGTGACAACGCACACAAAGTGTTCTGCCTTTCAACACAGCGGGGTCTGTGAAAGACTTCTCAGTAATTACACTAATCAATATTTTTACATTAACAATGGATCAAATGAGAGCTTTTCAGACTCTTTTAGCTCCTAGTTTTGGTGTTTGCAGCACGTTTCCTGTCTGGTTCAGTCTCAGTGTGTCCAGTGATACACCCACTCAGGCTCGGACGGGAAATCTCGCAACTCTGGCAAACGCCAGATGAGCCAGCCCACCTAGTGGGCGGCAAGGCCAACAGCAATGTGGGAAAAGAGAAATTGAGGGGGAAAAAATTTGACTTGCCGGTCGCAGCCCACTTGATGTTGGAAGAGCCCATCTGATTGGGGACTACACGGTCCCAAATAGGCTACCTATAGGCAGGTGCAGGAAGTGCTACCATTGTCACCTCCACCCACCCCTTCAAATGGATCCGTCCGTCCGTGTAAGCAGGAAATAATCAACTCATAATCAAATAAAGACAGAAAGAGTGAAGAAAATACAAATGAAATGGAGAAAAGGTCCCAAGAGGAGAAAAGGTCAGAGAAAAAGAAAAAAAATCTCGATGCTGATGCTGCAAAATGTTTTAAATTAACAAATTTACTCAAAATGAACGTCACCGATGCCACAGTGCCCCGCAAAATCCAGCTGCTAGCATAACGTTAGTGCCTAGCTGCAGTGATGACAGTCCACCGCCGCCAAAAGGCGAGGAGGAGGAAAGAGTCTGGACGCAGGGGCAAGAAGAGGAGGACGAGCGACATGATGACAACCTCCCAGCAGCAGGTGATACTGCATGTAGTCGTGACAGCATTAACGGAGCTGGCGGAGCAAACTTGATATCTATTGCTTGGCCTATGTTAGAAAAAGCCTAATATTGGGCTGCGTATGTTGGAGGAAAATGGGGCCGGTCCAGATGAAAATTGCCACGGCCGACTTTGTTACTACCTCCGTATGTGGTTCATATTTGTAGCAGCCTGGTTCAATGCCTGAACTTTTAAAAATGAGGGTTCTACCTTTAGATTATTTCAGAATACTTTGCTGTAATCTACAGAGCCACATGAATGTCTGTCACTTGAGAAGCCATGTTGACGGCAGGTTTTCTACCTTTTTGTTTGCCTGCCTGGATCAATGAATAACAACCGAAGATCAAATGCAGGTCAAACGACAGAAGCGTGAGCACAGAAGCGAATCTGATCAGCCAGCATACCGCACAGAGCTTGCACGCCTCGGAGGTGCACGACCAAGCGCTGCGACAACTCGTGGAGCCGACACACGAGACTAGATGACATCATTCCCTGGCTCGCGCCATGGACACTGCGTCGAGCATAAAGCTAGCACCAGCTGTGGCATGATTTGGCCTGACATTTGCCTTGGTGAGAGCGTGAAACAGAGCCTGAAAGCGTGAGTCTATATATAATTATATAATTTATGTCCAAAAGTCATGATTGAGCCTTTACTTTCATTTTCATAACTGTCATCACTGTGTGTGTAATTCTTTTATGATATTTCCTTATATGTCTATATCGTTTGCTTTAAAGCTGTTTCACAATAAAGTTGAATCTTAAATATTAAAACAAAATAGAGGTTTTAAAAGGGCACCTTTTGCTTAACTTGAATGAACTGTACAGACTGAACTTCTGCATTAAATGATGTGAAAATTAATGTTAACTTTATTTTAAAAACCATGTTAATGAAGTGCTTTAACCTCAATCAGACTAATTTAAAGCACATGTTGTATTTTCCACCTCCCTCCCACTAATTCAGGTCGAGTGGATGGAGAACCCGGAACAAACTCCACCTCTAAGGTCACAGCGACTTATCGGTCCATGACCTCCGACCCCTGGCGGCTGAATGTGGAGGAATAAATGAGCAGGTATTAGGGGGCCAAACACAGCGGGCCCTGCAGTAAGTGGCAGTTTATGGAAATGAGAGTTGATCTTTCCACCTGGGCGAGATAACCTCTGCGTTAATCCTCGCTCCCCGACCTCCCGCCGCCCTCCTGTTCAACACTTTCATTAGAGTTTAATCGCTGCCCAAAAACACAGAAAGACAGCAAATGGAAGTTAAAAACCTCCTGCTGCTCGACAGATGTTTAACAGAGACACAACTCTGTCTTTAACCCTTTAAACTGTCTTTAACTCTTTAAACCATCTTTAACTCTTTAAACCGTCTTTAACTCTT
>NTHP01000229.1:152163-168281 GCA_003416845.1 Oplegnathus fasciatus | reverse complement strand
TCTGACTTTTTTAGAGATACGTGGTTCTCACAGGACAGCCACGCTACAAACACATGATGATCTTATAGACCATGATGCATTGCTGTAGATTAAACTAGCCAACAGTATATAAAGTAGTTAAAATGAGCTCAACCTGAAACATCTACAGCAGTAAAATGCAACATTAATGCAGCAGTAATATGAATCCAGAAACATCAGATATAATAGAGACGCACTGACAGGGAACATTTTATAGGTATACAGAAATATAGACGCCCCTCAGGGGACGTCAGACGAGGGGGAAAACAAACACATGCAGGTGTAACTAATTACATTAATTGCTGCCTTTGCATTGTATTAATTGCTGGAGCTGAGCCTCTGTTGATGTCATTAGTTCCACTTGTGTTTTTCCTGCTATAACAAGTCAAAAATATGCTCATCAAGTTAATGAGTCAATCAAATCCAAGATATGAAGAAGATTTTGCTCTTGAGTCACCCTCAGTACAGGCGAGCCTTCTGTCCTTCAGGTTTTAAATGTTTTCCAGATGCAACAGAAACTAATTCATAAAAATAATCAGTCATATCATGTTTGGGTTTTTTTATTTGGTTCCTTTCCAGTATTGATCCAGCTGATAAAAATTCATTTCATGTACAACAACTACTCGACAAAAGTGTACATTTACTCAAGTACTCAAATTTGAGGTACTTGTACTTTGCTTGAGTCTTTTCATGCCACTTTATTCTTTTTACTTCACTACATTTATCTGACAGCTTCAGTTACTTCACTTGTTAAGATTTTTACACATAAAACATATGAAGAGTTTATAAAATCTGTTTTGTTATAAATTAAACGACAGTTTGTACAAGTACAGCTGAAACGATTAGTCGATTAATTAGTCGATTGACAGGAAATAAATTGACCACAATTTTGATCATTTTTCATGTAAAAACATTTCAGCTTCTCACATGTGAAGATTTTCTGCTTTTCCTTTGAATGATTTGAATAATTGTGATGTATTTTAATAATGTTGAGGTTTGGACTGTTGGTTGGACACAACGAGCATTGTGAAGGTGTCACTTTGGGCTCTGACTGTGACTCTCAGACTAAAACGAAGACGTTCAAACACGCTCAACGACAAAGAATCACAGCTTCATCTGTCTCTAATCACTGTTTGTGTCCTGATGCTAAAATATTTCATCACTGGTGATTTAAGTGCTGGACATGAACAATTACAGACTTATTTTAAACACAGTAAATCAGATGGAGCTTGTTTTGTCCATGAGGAGGCGCTCTCTCGCTCTCTCTCTGAAACCTCACAATAAACACTTTCATCTGTTTGAAAAAGTCTTGCAGTGATTAAGTCGTTACCTCCTTCTTTACTAGATTTCATTACAAACGTCATTAGAGGAGTTGACGCGAGTGGTTTTGTGGATCTCACTAGTTCCTCAGAAGAGAGAAGTTTGGATGATAGTTCACGCTCCATTAACTGTAATAGAATTAAGAAAACTGATTACGTCCACTGAATCTCCACCAGCTGCAGAGGAGGAAACACAGAGGAGGAAACAGAGGAGGAAACACAGAGGAGGAAACACAAGAGGAGGAAACACAGAGGAGGAAACACAACATGAGGAAACACAGAGGAGGAAACACAGAGGAGGAAACACAAGAGGAGGAAACACAGAGGAGGAAACACAGAGGAGGAAACACAGAGGAGGAAACACAGAGGAGGAAACAGAGAAGGAGGAAACACAGAGGAGGAAACATCATGCAGCCTTTTACAGTTTCAGATGAGAACTTTTCATCAAATCTGGATCTTCTGAATTCTTTTAGTTTTCAACATTTGTAAGTAAAGTCATAAATAATTAAATTTCATAGATTCAGTTTGTATTTTTTATCACAAATACAAGTGTAATGTTGATTATAGTATGCTGTATATGACACATTACAATGACAGGTACAGTGTATTGACTTTGATGCACTGTATTTTTCACAAGCTGAAGTTGATCAGCTTACATTATTGATCTGATATGAATTAAAGTTTAACAGGAAAAAAATGACTCCTGAAAAGGAGTCATTCATATGTTCCCAGGGTCCCAGGGTCCCAAGGTCCTATGGTCCCAGGGTCCTATGTCCCCAAGGTCCTATGTCCCTAGGGTCCTATGGTCCCAGAGTCCTAAGTTCCTAGGGTCCTATGTTCCCAGAGTCACATGGTCCCAGGGTCCTATGTTCCTTGGGTCCTATGGGCCCAGAGTCCTAAGTCCTAAGACTTTATTTCTGAATAGCTCTCCGGCTTGATGTGCTCCTTAAAAAGCCACCGATTCACAATAAAAAGCACTTGTCTTGTTATTCTGGTGTTATTTCTGACAGCAGGATTAAAACGGGTTAAATAAAGGTTAAACACACACAGCAGAGCAGATGAACGGACTGATTTGTGTCGGAGGGTTTCGTTGAAGTGGAAGTTGCTTTTTGTTTTGAGAGAAACTTTCTTTAATGGAGTCGAAGGTTCTGCTTAATGTCCTGCAGCAATCAGCCGGTGACCGCAGGCCTCTGGAAAGCCAATCGCTGCAGTTAATGAAGCCTGTTGTTGTGCAGCTGTAATGGTCCCAACTTCACACAGACTCATTACGCCTGTCTGGATGTACTCTCACTCGGCCTCGTTTGGGAAATGGGTTTTGTCTTACTCATCAATTAACAGCGATGGGAGCCTCTGGAGTTTAGAGGGGAGGAAATCAGGAAGTATAAACTTGTACATTAGAGATTTGTATTCTTTCACTCTAGTTTCCCAAAGTCAGTGAAGCCTCCGGACCATCAGTCTATTTTCATCAATCAGTTTCTAACCAGTCATATCAGACATTTAGTGCAGGCTTTTATCCAAAGTACTGCAGGAGGTCACATCATAATAATGATAAAAAGAATGAATAAATCAAAAGATGAAAAGCACATTGTCATGAAGGAAGAGTTTAATATTTTGGGAAATATGCTGACTTATCGATATCAGTCTCAGGATGTCAGGATGTGGTTAGCCTAGCTTAGCACAAAGACTGGAAGCAGGGGGAAACAGCTAGCCTGCCTGTTCAAAAATACACCTACCAGCACCTCTAAAGCTCAGTGATCAACACACTGCTTCATGTTGAACAGCCGTCGCTGCAGTGACCGTGTGCAGCTTCCTGGAGCCTCGTCGTCACAGTGAAGTCGTGGGGTTTGGTACCATCGTGCCTGTACAGAGACCAAAACCAAAACCTGAGGTCAGCGGCATATCGGGTCAGTTTCCACCTTTGTTGTTCTGTTCTCCCGGACGACGAGCAGAAGAGGTTTTAACAGATTTATTCGCATTAGAGTCACGTCGTCAGCAGCCGATGGAGCCGTTAACAAAATGTGTGAGGAGCATCTTAATACTGCAGCTGTGTCCACACACACACACACACACACACACACACACACACACACATGCATTTTGGACCACCATTTCAATCAGTAACAATAACTTTGTACTCACTCACTGTAATTAAGCTCAGTTTGAGCTCATGTCTGAGTTCAGTGTTATTATCATTGATAGAAATGACAGAAAAACGATGAAAATACAACACAAGTTGTAAATAAACTGGAATTATGAACACACAGTATTTAAATAAATGTAAATGTTGTAATACTGTGATCTAATTTTTGTTGCTCACATAAGTTAAAACCCTTGACATATTTTGTACATATGTAATATTTATTTATGCATACATGCATCTCTAATATATATTGTTTGAATATACTGTGCAAAATATACTCACAGTATGATACAACTATGCAGCCTGCAGGGATATTAGAGCGGCACATGTAATGTGAATGTTTATAAATGTTTGTTTTGCTAAATATTTCAAAATAAAATTCTTATTATCAAAGAAATGTTTTCTACAAAAGGTAAAGAAAAAAATATTCTTCCATGTTAAATCCTGACTGTGTAATTATTATGAAGAATAATATTCAGAATGTATCTTATAGAAATATACATGTTATATATGCATATATCTATAACAATACTGGTCATAGGGAAAACAGCCATATTATTACTTTTATATGAAAACTGCATGTGATATACAGTATATGTATATACAGTCTATGTGACTTGCATGTTTTGGATACTGGTGAGAGACATGCAGTACACTGACATATATGTGATTTACGTATATGGCTGTATCGCCATATATTTTTAAGTTAATTTAAGTCAAACTAAATCAGATGAGTAAAATTCAGGTTAAACTCCAGTTGGCATCAGCAGCGTCTGTATTCAGTTCAGCTGCGGGGAGGAAAAGTGACTCCGTCCTTATTGATATTCACCCAACATTTAAGCCACACTTGATGAGCCATTTACGGACATAAAATGTCCCATTTAACCTGCGGCTCATTAAAAGTTCATGTGTTCCCTTCACAGCCCTGCAGGAATGAGGTTTAAATATTCATGACCCCACCGACAGACACGCTCACCTCCACCAAACCAGACTCTGTCCTTGTTTGGCTTAACGTTTCTCCCCCTCATCTACTTTGTTGTTTTTTTTATTTCAATCCTGACTTGACTCGTCCTCCTCTGTCTGTCTGTCTGTCTAGGTCACAGCAGAGGTTAGAAAGTTGTGTTTGGACCACAAAGTTGCAGATTCAAACTACCGGCTGGTGAAGAAAGTTTAGTTTTTTATAAATGTAAAATACTCCCCAGGACTTTGTCCCAACCCTGTTTCTCTTTCATACATTTCAGTTGCTTGGATTTTTGCGTAGTCTAGAAAAAAACGAAGCTACGAAGTAAGTGGACATTCAGACAACAACAAAAAATACAAAAACACAAGTTGATGTATGAAGATGAAATACGATCCAGGAAGTCCAGTCTGAGTTTGAAGGTTTATCAGATGCGGTTTAAAAACCTGAGACAGGATTTTTCAACTTCCTCCTTCAAATAAAATGCAGAACGGCCCATTACAGAATAATATATATGGATGTGTTCATCACTTTAAATTTCAAATGGTAAATATGGAGCTAATTTTAATGTATTAGTATGTATTTTCTACATATTACTTTACATACTGCTGGGTAGCTTGTGAATTTACCCCTGGGGATCAATAACGTCTTATTGATATAATAATATCATCATTTATTTGTTGATTATATTTTGTATTATTAATCTGAATCTACAAAGTAACTAGTAAATAAAGTTATCAAATAAATCTAGTGCAGTAAAAAGAACAATATTTAAGTGTACAGTAGCAGGAAATGGAAAATGGAAATACTCAGGTAAAGTACAAATACCTCAAAATTGTACTTGCGTAAAAGTTACTTTCCACCACTGGTGACAGCTGGGAGGAAGACTTCCTGCAGTGTGTCAGAGATCTGTCTGCAAAGCTCCATCTGCTCTCTGCAGACACACACACACACACACACACACACACCCACACACACCCACACACACACACACCCACACACCCACACACACACACACACACACACACACACACTGTAATGATAGTGTGAACAACATTAATGTGTCACAATATTTCCAGCCTGTAATCATTGAAACTGTCACGTTTGACGTATTCAACTTTCCATAAGTTGTCATGTAAGTACACAAGTGTTGTCATATACAGTATTTATCATATATTCATAAATATTAATAGATACAAATATATAAATAAATTATAAAAAAACATATAAACTATAAATAAAAATAGTCGATTAAAGTTTTATTTTTCTGATGTTTGTTGATTTTAACACCAGAGAACAAAATAAAAGTAGTAACTCTCTCTGTTCTGCCTCCTGCAGGCTCGGCTGCAGCTCCTCGCTGCCTCTGCAGGGGGCGCTGTGGCTCCAGGCAGCAGGCTGCCATCCCAGCATCCTCTCTGTCTGCGAGAGAGACGAGTGGAGTCTCTGACATCACATTTCAGTGGAGTCTCTCAGGAAAAACACTGTTTACACCAAGAGGAAGTGACCTCTAAAACTCAGTCAGCTGAAACAGACTCAAACGTTCTCATTTTCAGCTTTTAGCATTTTCACGTGTACTTGACGTCTCAGGTGTTCGACTGCAGCTCTCATTGAAAACTTCTCTTCAGACGTGTTGAAGCAGAGAGTCAGACGTCCCAGCTGTGTGCTACTAGATACTGACTCAGACCGTGTGCTCTATTTACACTGGAAAAAACTAATTCAGCACATTTAAGGAATACAATCTAGATTACGAATCACATCACAGCCCTGCCACATCTGCCTGGTAATTTTGTCTCTAACTGCTCTTGTATAGGTTCTATTTTTACTGATTCTTATTTTAGTTTTATACACTTCTTATTATCTGTTTTTTACTTTTTGTGCTGCTGCAACACCTGAATTTCCCCTCTGGAGATCAATAAAGGATAATCTTATCTTTTATCTTATTTTATCTTAATCTAAATTTATCCGAAAAATATTTGGTTGTAGAAGTTTGGTGACTAGTTGGTGAACTGCTGTCGATGGCGAGCTCACCGCGGTCTGTCTGTTTGCTCTGTTCTGTGTTGTTTATTTCCTGTTGTACACAAGTTCGTTCAATAAAAAGCTATAGAAGAAGAAAAAGAAACAGTCAAAGAGCATCGTACCATGTTTGTATCATCGACTCTTCTCTCTTAAACCACTCCTCTTCTGTGAAGCAGTTTATACTCTGATGGCGACCTCATGGTGGATCCTCTGGGGACTGTGAATGAGCATTTCATGATAATCCATCCTCTAGTTGTTGATATTTCAGTCTGGACCAACACACCACAGCTAGCATGGCTGAAAGAACATAGTTTGTAGTTTTTAGGGAGTTACATGCTGGAACTATTTCTTGACGAACAGTGTATCCATCCACCCAGTACGCCCGTGCAGTGTCTCCGGAAATATATCGCAGGTTGCCAGATACTGGTTTTGGTGGTACCAGACCTGACTGTGACATCAAGACTTCAGAAAGCTGCACACAGTCACTGCACCGACAAGAAATAGTTCCAGCACGTAACTCCCGCTGAAATCACACTGTTGTTTATTTCAAAACAAGATATAACGCGTGAATCAGTGAGCTTCAGAGGTGCTGGGCAGAGCCAGGCTAGCTGTTTCCCTCCGCTTCCAGCCTTTATGCTAAGCTAGGCTAATCACGACCTGACTCTTCCTTCAAGGCTTTAATCTAAACAGCCAAACCATCAGTGTGTTGTTGTTTTCCTCCTGCTGACGTTAAACTCAAACACGGAGATTATTTCTGCCTTCACGGCACGTTTGAATCTGTAGAAACACAACAACAACCCGCAGTCTGCTCTTCATTCATTCAGCTTTTTAAATGTCATTTAATCTCTCAGTTATCCTCTCTCTCTCTCTCTCTCTCTCTCTCTCTCTCTCTCTCTGTTTCCTGTTTACATGGCCGAGAGCTGACCAGCGCCCAGCGAGAGAGAAACTGTGATGATGCAATCTGACCTCCATGACTCTCTCTCTCTCTCTCTCTGACATGCTCGCTCATTCACTCTCTCTGTTTGTTCACACGCCCTCCTTCCTGTTGATGCTCTGATTTCAACAGCATCAATACAAGAGAGAGAGAGAGAGAGACAGAGAGACAGAGAGAGAGAGAGAGACAGGGAGGTTTCATGTTTTCTACGTTTGTACTTCCTCTTTTCTTGTTGATGTCAGCTTTGTTGTTTGACTCTGAGGTCTGGGCCTCTGAATCATAAAAGTACACACACACACACACACACACACACACACATAGGAAGTGGAAGTGATGCTGCGCAGCCAGATGTATGTGGAAGTGTGTCTGCTGCTGCTGCCGCTGGTTGTAAATCTAATGTGGTTCCTGAGGAATCTGAGAGCATCATCCAAACCTCCGTCATCCAGCATGTCTGCTACAGAGAGGCATCACCTCCTAACCGAGTACATGTGTCATCACTTGCTTCATCACAGCTGCCTGAGAGGCACAACTCAGGGCAGGAAATTCCCAATAAACACAAAGCAGACTTGTGTTAGAGCTGGTTCCTCTTTGGAAACATGAGCAGCTCTGTGGGTCGCTCCATCACTTCGCCCCGTTTTAACTACTGAATGTTATAAAATCTGACACAGACGCTCGCCGACATTTAACTCTGTGATCCTCTGACTTTTCCTCTAGCGCCATCATCAGGTCAAAACGTGAATTTGTCCAATACTTTGGTTTATGAATACCTTCAAAACTAACTTACATTACCTGCTAAACATCAGCATGTTAAAGCTGCCCTGTGTGTAAACAAACAAAAGGTTGTTTTTAAATTCAGTGTTGTTAAAACACATTGTGTGTGTCCTCGAAGTCTAACAAACATGTTTCCGTCCTCATAAAACATTTGCAAATTCAATTCTTAAAATATTTCAAAGTGAGTATTGTTTACATCCATGTTTGCTTGTCTTCTTCTTCACTGCCTTCACTGGCACATTACTGCATGTGTTGGTGTATTGCCGGCTGTTGATCAGTGGAACGGCACGATGTGAACTGGGCCGAGTACACAAACATAATTCAGACATGAGCCTGAAAGGCCTGAATCCCACAACTGTGTCACAACGGTGAGGGAGACTGGCAACAAGGGAAAGACCCACATACAGACAGTCGATGATATCTGATCATATCAGTGGTTTACTGACATCGAAGGTCTTACAGGCAGGTAGATATAGAAACAGGTAGAAAAGCAAACTAGGCAACATTGCAGCTACGACGATCTGACATGGGAACAATGGAAGTGGACCGGTATATGTAGGGAGTGACTGATGAGGGAAGTGGGAACAGGTGTGAAGATGGGTGGGGCCGTCAGGTGACGGGGAAAGGAGGGAAAGTCCGACGGCACCTGGTGGTCGGATGGAAAATGGCAATGAAGGGTCCTGAGGAATCAGAGGCTGGAGAGGAGGGACAGAGAGACGAACTGTTCATTGTGTCGTCAAATTCAGTTTAGAGATTTTAAACTGCTGCGATCTTGAATATGTGGTCGATTTATCAAAATTATGCTGAAGTGAAAAGTTGATCTGATGTTTTAAAATATAATAACTTCTGATAGATAAACTTTATGCTGAATGACGTTGTCTGAAGGTAAAGTTCCTGTTTTTATTGGACAGTTTAACGTCGTCAGCTCTGCCTCTGGAACATCTGGCTCCTCATATGTTCACATCTCAGCACACTTCAATCAAATCTTATAAAAATACATAAAAATAAATGAACAGTGGCGGTGTGGTGCATGATTTTGTTTTATTGTAAATACACAGTGAGGATAACAGATGCATGTGTTGACTGCTTCTCATGGTCAACGCTGTTGAAAGCTCTGAAAAAGAGAGTAAGTAGACCTTTGAGTTAAGATCATACAGATTATTATACATGCAGATTATGTACAGGTGTACAGGTGTGATGAATTGTCATCACTGCATCCTCCCATTCTAGTTTGAGTCCAAACTCTCAAGTTAAATGTGCAGAGTTTGTACCTTTCATACTTGAGAAAGGTCTCTTTATTTAGTTCCTCTGATAATGTAATCTATTACTTATTAGTCTAATTTAATACATCAGGACAAAGACTGTGAACACATCACGCCGTTCAGCAGCTGTGACGGCGTGTTTATTTTCTAGAAAGCATCGAAGAGGAGAAGAGGCTTCGTCTGAAAGACTTTCTCCGTTTGATGTCTTTATCTGAGACGTCACGCTGAGCTTTGAAGTTTCCCCCGACTGCAGCCATGTTTGCTTTACAAATGAGACAGCCGAACCTCTTCACCCTGCAGCAGCGGACCTCTTCTTCTCCTCCTCGCCTTCGTGTCACATTTTCAACAGAAAGGAAGCAGTGTTGCATCGTCCTGACGGCACAGACGTCTCAGTGTTATACTGATGAATATTTCTAATATTTATTATATCAAAGAGGGTCGACTAAATATTAAAACACCTCCCAGTGTAACACAGCACATCAACAGCAGCACAAACTACATCCTCCAAGATGGTCCTACAGTTGAATCAACACGTCTCTCAAACAGTTTGACACAGAATGAACATGAAAACCTTCATGAAGAATCTATTACAGGACTGTTGTATTCGACTGCATTAGTTTTAGATAGCTGTACCTAATAAACTGGCAACTGACTGCATGTGATCGAGGTCTTCATCAGAAGTAATGATGAAAAGATGCATTTATTCTTTGGATGTGGTGATATGAGATGTACACGAAATCTCACACTGTCAACGTTTTAAATGCAGTAGAAGACAAACTGACCATGAGTAATATTTACAGAGTTCGCTCTCCACTTTTATTTGGATCAAATCTTCACAGTGGTAAAATAAAATGTGCTTACAGATGCCCAGAGTTACTGTTGCTGGGCAGAGAATGTCTCTAAGCTGGTGTTCTGGGTCTCTACATTCGAAGAAAACAGGGTTTTCTCGGCTGAGTTCTCCTCTTCCTCTGAGGACCGACCTCCATGTTCCAGACCCGGTTGTGAAAAACTCAAAAAATTTGTTTCCAATTTAGGAAACACTTTGATCTTAAGCAGGTGAGTGGCCTCCTACTTTTAACCTTACTACTACTTTGATCCTTTGAAAGATCACAACGTCCTACTTCTTTAGTTTCCCCACGAAACACCACCCTCCCCCCACGAGAAAATATAGTAGATGACGGACCCGTACAGGAAGGGAGTATTTATATGACCCATGATTCTGTACAGAATATCAGAAAACCCTCACGGACCAACACGAAACTAACCTGCGAGCGTGATGTGGGCACATAAGCAGGGCAACGTAACCTTGAACACAGTCACTCCTCCTCATTATGCATGAGGAATGGGCTTATGTCAGTTAAAGTATCGCATCATTACGCATATAATGTATCCTAACGCCAGTTCAGAGCGTCAGTCCAGATACTTTCGGCCATGTGTTTTGGCCTCTGTACGGTCTTTGAACAGACTGTCCTTTGGGAAATGACAAAAGACAAACTGGGGCGAGGAAATCAGCTCAAGTCTGAAGCTGGAGGCGGCTCAGACGTCGGCAGACAGGTAGAGAGAGTTTAAACTGCAGCATGTGGAAAGACTTTGAGCAGCTGGACAACAGCTCTCACAGATACAGCATGTTATGATCTGTTTGCTCTCAGGGGAAAGAAACGCACCCTCTGGTCCTTGAATGCATCGTTCCAACAGTTCCTCCGTCTTCTCTGCAGACATGAATCTGTCTGAGTGAAGTCCTCCGCCCTGCTGGACCCGTCCTCTGTTTGTCCCCACAGTTTGATCTGTTGTTAGGTGGGACCGCAGATTTCAGTGTTTCCCTCTGTGTGATTCATGAGGACTGATGATTAACTCTGACACCAGTCACATCTGTATCTTTTTTTTGTTATTGGACTGGAAGGACAAATTCACCAGAACGCCTGTTTGATGTAACACAAATCAGGCCTTTATTAAAACGTTCTGTTTTTGTTTAAGCCGGCCTTATTTTACTGTCTTGTTGTATTGCATCATATTGCTTGGATGTTCCTGTTAACATGTCCATGTCAAGGGGTTCATTTATTTAACATTATACAGCACAAGGTTGTGTAATGAAATTCACGTTGCAGTCTCCCTTACGCTACACACACATTATGTTGGAGTGCAGAGGATGAATTTTAAAGTCTCTCAGCCTGAGGGAAGAAGCTGCTCTGGAGTCTGGTCGTACCCAAGCTGATACTTCTGTAGCTCTTACCAGACGGCAGCAGTGTGAACACGCTGTGTTTGTAAAACTATCTTTAAAACTGGTGAATCTACAGAGAAGCAGAGATATTATCTGACTGTTTTTACACAGTTTTTACTTGTTTAAAAATGAGAAAACATGATCTTCAGTCTGAATATGAGATCAAATGACTCAGAGTTACTCCAGGAGTCTCTTGAATCTCAAAACTATACTGTCCAACAGAAAACCCCTCGCCCATGTGGAGTCCACGTGCATCCTCGTTGACATGGCAACACGCTGCCCCGTGTCAAATCTGGGTTGCCAGGTAACAGACGGGATGAGAGCGTGGGTGTGTGAAGGTCGTTTCATCGACGAGAGGAGGAGGAGGAGCTAAAAGCTGTGGAGGAAGAGGTGGAGAGAGGTGGGGAACCTGACAGCTGGAGAAAGAGTTTCAGTAAGACTGATAAAATATTTACAGGTATGAATAATACGAAAGGTTTGTGAATTAGGGGGTAGCAGCTTTGTTTGGGTGGTGTTCTGCTATATTTTTCTTAATGTCAGTAAATCTCATTAAAAGACCTAAAGCAACAACATGCTCTCCATACTGTCTGACTTCCTGTCTGTTGGTTCCTACTGAAGACGTAAACACGTAAACACCTCACAAATATAGAGTTTCTTTTAAAAAAAAATAATTCCCTAAAACAGCTGCTCACTGTAGTTTTTAATCAAACAAACAGGAGGAAATAGTGCATCTGTTAGGGACTATTTTCAGCGGCGGATTAATCCACATTTGGTGCTGTAGTGAGTATTTGTCATGAAAGCAAACCAGTCAAAAGTACACACACAAGTGACGATAGCATGTATGAAATTCCACACAGCTGTATGCCTGTGAATATTCTCATTCATCCAGGTCATAGTTATCTCAAGGAAACTGAATCGAACGCAACTGGATTTTTGGTTTTGTCTGTGAAGACGTTTCAACTGTCATTATAACACAATAGAGCACTAACGAAGTCGAAACCATCGTTTCACCATCCCCAATGACCGTCACTCTAACGACTATCGTTGGCAAATGGAGCACTAACGACCCAATGACATCATTGGCCTTGTGACCACCTCCTAAGAGGTTAAATACCCAGATCTCCACACCAGCTAGTTGGACCAGTCTAGCCTGGTCAAACGAGCACGAACTGATGAAGCCTCTTGGATGAGAGGTGAAACGTCTTCACAGACAAAACCAAAAATCCAGTTGCGTTCGATTCAATTTCCTTGAGATAANAATACAATATCACCGTCTCTATCCACAAGACTCAATCCCTTGCCTATATGGACTCCCTAAGATCCATAAAGAAGGGGCCCCGCTCAGACCCATCGTCAGCAGCATAAACTCGGTCACCTATAACATTGCCAAGCATGTAGCTAATATCCTGGCACCTTTGGTGGGCAACACCCCACACCACATCCAAAACTCCATAGACTTTGTGAACAAAGTCCGAAACTTGGAAATGGATCCAGATGAAACCATGGTATCCTATGACGTGACTTCTCTGTTCACTTGCATACCAACCATGGAGGCTTTGGCAACAGTAAGAGAGCGACTTACACAGGATAACTCACTCCAGAACAGAACCAAGCTCAAACCAGAACACATATGCCAACTTCTGGATTTATGCCTAAACACCACATATTTCCAGTTCAATGGCAAATTTTACAGACAGAAACATGGCTGTGCCATGGGTTCACCAGTATCTCCCATTGTGGCCAATTTATACATGGAAGAGGTAGAACACAAGGCCCTGAATTCCTTTAAGGGAACAACACCGAGCCACTGGGTCAGATATGTGGATGACACATGGGTTAAAATCAAAACCCAAGAGGTGCAGGCTTTTACTGAGCACATCAACTCAGTGGACAGAAACATCAAGTTCACCAGAGAAGATGTTAAGGACAAGAGTTTGCCTTTCTTAGATTGTGACGTCCATATGAAAAAGGACAGGAGCCTCCACACTGGGGTATACAGGAAACCCACACACACAGACCAGTACCTCCTTTTTGACTCGATACATGTATCTGACAGCTGTAGTTACAGGTCTGGATATAATGATGATGATGAAACAGTAAATGAAGCCACCTGAAAGTTCATAAAATCAGTAAAATTATCTGGACCTCATTCAACTATTTAAATGCTGCTTGCATGTTAATGCATCAATAATAATCCTGTAATGTGGCTTAATTGGGACTTATTCAGTCAGTAAATAAAAAGTACCTGCTCAGTTTGTTTATGATTACACGTGTAAAGATGTTGCTGAACATTTTAAGGAGCCGTCATCTTTCACCTGATAAGACGTGAACGCAGCATCAACCAGAGCAAACATTCCTGTGAGGTTAAACATTTCTCAACTGCTTTGACCTTTTAGCTTCCAGCTGACACAACAAGCAGCAACTCATCTGATTTCATAAGGATGTTTTCTTTACAGATGCCTGCAGGCTGCCTGACAGACTACACCCACAATGATCTCACAGTTTACAAACCAGAGCGGCACATTTGTGAGTGTCAGCATGTGTGACAGACAGTTTGTGTCTTTGTGTTGACGAGTTCAGAGGGAGTCACCGCCGTGAGTCACTGCTGGTTCAGCCACATTTCACTGTTGGCAAACAAAAGCAGAACCTGCTCAGGCTGATGTTGCAACACCAGAATACTTCCTCACAAAGTGCTGTCAGCAGCTTTTTACTGCGGCGGCACAATCACAGATGCATGTACAGCATGAATGCAAATAATGTTCAGTGACAGAGCCAGCATTAACCCTTCAGAGTCTTCTGTGGCGGCGCAGCAGGGACGAGACTTCAGACAAGTTCACTCACTGAAACAGTGAAGTCCTGCTAGAGGCTGCAATATTCATTGAACTGCACTTTTCTGAGAGCAAGAAGGAAAGGTCGTTTAAATCCTCCTGTCAGGAACATTATTATTAGACTGTGAGATATACAAAGTCGACATTTTGTCCTGACGCTGGTGTGATGGCCGACTTGTTCATCCTCTGGAGAACATGAATGTGCTCAGTATGTTTCGTGACAATCTGTTGGTGGAGGTGGAAAATGTTGCCTAATGGTGGAACCAGGGGCAACGTAAGAGGGTTGTGAAAACGTTAAGGTTCGTGCTCTGGAGATCATTAATGTTGTCATTAAATTTCATGACAGTTGAGACATCTTGCTGCTTTTCAGACGGTGCAAAAAAAACCAACACCTCGCTTCTGTAAGGGCCCGGACACGCCTCAGGCTGACAGGCATCTGTCTTCTGTATCTTCTTATGAGAGGACATAACCAGTATTAGTAGTACTAGTGTAGTGCCCGTTCAAAATGTGCCCGTTCGGAACGGGCCGATTGCGATGAATGGTTGTTGAGATACTCGAAGGACAGACAGACAGACAGAGACTCCTTCCATTTATAGTTTAGATAATAACATTAACCACTGCGTAGGGTTATCAAAACATTAACATTAAAACTCAAATTAGCTGACGCCTCGTTAGGTATAATGTAGTCACCGACAAATAGTAGATGTAATGTTAAAATATAATTTTTGTTTAAACTTCTAAAACTGCGAGGGCTCTCCGGCTCTGCAGGGAGATGTTTGTCGCTCGAGAACAGCTCGTCCAAACAACTTCACACTCGACACTGCACTTCCTCGGGTCCTCAGCAACACACCCGCCAAGTGTGAAGTCGATCGGTTGTCGAGATAATCGAAGGACAGATGGAAAGACAGACAGACAGACAGAGATTCCTTGCATTTATAGTAGTATGATATATTATTAGTATATATTAGTACCCCAAAGCGTTACTGTTACCAGCACTTTGTGCTATTCTCACTGTAAATCTGCTTTAAGGATAACATTTTTGGGAAATACACAAGTTAAAGCAGCTCTATGGAACTTTTCATTTCGTGTTGATTTTGGCGGCCCCTGTGGACAAAGACGGTAGTGTTTCACCTCACGTTAGGTTACATGTTCCCTCCGCTTCACTCCCCGCCGCAAGGAGACTACTTCACCGGGAGGAGAGCGGGCGGCAGCTCCGGAGACGGACCTTCAGTTAGCGGCTGAAGCAACTCGAATTCAGCAAACCCCAGCGCCGTTTCACCGGGCACCAACCCGGTGGCAGGCATTAAGAATAACTATTAGAAACTAATAGAAATAGCCAATCTTCTCTCTGTTGGTCTCGTTTGCTTATATAGGTCATATAGAGGCGTCGGTATTAAATTGAGACTGTTTCATAACCAGTTAAAAACTCCACAGAGATCTCTTAAATACCCCTCTCATGTCTGTGTGCTAAATGTGAAGGTAGAGGCGGCAGACGATTAGCTTAGCTTAGCATAAAGAATGGAAACATCACCTAAGTGACCATACTACAGGTTTATAGTGCTGAGGAGGAGCTACACAGACACTCGTAGAACTGGAGTTACATCCAGGCCACATTTCTCTCTCCCCCTGTGATCTGTGGGTGCTCCAGTTTCCT
>NTHP01000229.1:114945-132652 GCA_003416845.1 Oplegnathus fasciatus | reverse complement strand
AGCTTGTTTGATGAAAACAGCTTCCTGCTGCTGCTGGAAACACGTAAAACTAAAACTAGGAGCTAAAACGGGCTAAAAAAGCTCCGTAGAGCTGCAGAGATGGTTTTGTGATATTTTGTGAATTCATCACTACAGAAGACACCTTTCACATTACACAATGTTATTGGAGTCAAAGTTAATATACAAAATACTGATGGTGGAGCCTCGAGTTAAAACTGTTTTTGCTCATATATTGATGCAAAAGCAAATCAAAATGCTGATTTCAGATAACGTGATCTTTGTTTGGGTACCAATACCAGCTGAGAGTGTAAACAGCAACACGGGCGGAAAATAACTTGTGTCATGGACCCAAAAAAAGGTTTGTAGATTTAAAGGGCAGTCTGAGATTTAAAGAAATCCTCNTCCAAAGCTGCCAAATAAAAAGAAAAAGAGGGAGCTCAGTACAATTTCATGTATCTGAGTTTTATTTTGGTATAATTTTTATGTCGCCTCTCTCTCTCTCTCTCTCTCACTCGCTCTCTCTCTGCCTTTTCCAATTAGAGCACTGAGTCATGGGGTTGCACAATAGCCGAGCTGCGTAATCACATAAAGCCGGCTTATCTGTCTCGCCAAGGGCACCCAGTGTACTCTGACCCACAGTGTGTGTGTGTGTGTGTGTGTGTGTGTGTGAGAGNAGACAGACAGACAGGCAGGCAGGCAGGCAGACAGACAGGCAGGCAGACAGACAGGCAGACAGGCAGGTGGTGTACCTATAGCGAGCTGAGCAGCAGTGCACTTCAGTCTGTCGGCCAGCAGGTGGAGCTCTTTGATTTTACTGAGCTGCTTCTTCCCTTCATCACTGCAGAGACGCTCCTTCAGCCATGCATACCCCTGCACACACACACACACACACACACACACACACACACACACACACACACACTTATACACACACTTATACACACACTCATTCACCCATGGATACTCTACACACAGACACACACAAATGTGCATTACAGTTGCATTGACACGCGCAACACAACTCACAATAATGACACAGTTACAGGCTACACTCATACAAGTGCTTTGTTGTTTTGGGGATTTTATACCATGAAGGCTATCCTCATCACTCCCATCTTCTTCGACTACGAGGAGTGTGTGTGTGTGTGTGTGTGTGTGTGTGTGTGTGTGTGTGTGTGTGTGTGTGTGTGTGTGTGTGTGTGTGTGCAGAGATAAGCAGTCTGAGTGCAGATCCATTAGGAGGAAGTGAAATGGAGCGAAAAACAGGTTGTAGAGGAGCAGGTAGACGATCAAATCAAATCACATCCACAGATACAAACGTCAGACTGAGACTTTACAGGAGTAACCAGCGGTGGAAGAAGAAGTACTACTTAAAGGTAGTAATACCTCAGTGTGGAAATACTCTGTTACAAGTAAAAGTCCTGCATTCAAATTAGTATTAGCATCAAAATCTACTGCAACAATAAAGTGATGAACACATCAATGCATCAATAATAATAATAATGTTTTTAATGCAGGACTTTTAGTTGTAACAGAGTATTCCTACACTGTGGTATTACTACTTTTTCTTTAGTAATACCTGAGTACTTCTTCCACCACTGACACATACACACACATTGAGCTGCTGAGCTCAGAAACTGTCAGAGTGACCAACTGAAAATATCAACTACATCTCTCTGAATTCGAACCAGCTTTATCGATACGCGCACGACAGCATTTGTTGTCAAAGTAAAACACGAGAGCAGAGAAGAAGAATAAATATAAAGATGCCTGTGGCAAAGCAAATAACATTACACACACACACAGATCTCAGTTACATAAGCTGCTGTGCTTTAACTGTACAGTTTGTGTTGGACGCTGAGTCAAAACCTCAGTCAGTGTGACACAGAGCTGCAGGCTGGAAAACAGTCATCACAGGTTAGTGAGAGGACGCTCAATAAAAAACGTTTTTAACCCCCAACAAGCAGCTTTTCATCATCAGCGTGTGCGTTTGTGTTGTTGTTTATATTTTGGGGGTTTCTATAACTATGATGCTGCCTTCAGGAGAGTCTGACATCTGCCAATCCTCCAAACTGTTGTCAGTGTTGAGTTTAAAATGAAGTCAGCTGCTTTTCAGCCTTAAAGTTTTCATTAAAGGTTTTCATTAAATCAAACTTCATCGTTGATCATATTTATGGTTTGCTTTTTGCCAACAGCAGCCATTCAGTGTTTTTGCATTTCTTCATCGCCTCTCTTTATAGTAGTATTCATTCTTACTGGAAACGATGCATGCGCATACTGGTCCTGATGTGGAAGACAAACACTGGTGCTGGACCACACTGTAACTGTTCTTTATTAAAACAATGTGGCTGATACATGTGTTATGTCTTTGAACCGAACTCAGGGACCTGTATTATTAAAACACACTTGCTGTTACCACCAGTAACCACAGGTGTCACCAAATCAACCAGGACTGAAATCTGAAGGATTATGATTTCATTTTTTTCTAAAGCAAGAAAAACTGTTGCCGGTGGAGCGAGATGACCCCACTTCTTCTCCTGCTTCAGTAGCATAGTAACCATGGTGTCAGTATGCTGACATTTCCCGGTTAGCACTAAACACAAAGAACAGCTGAGGCATTAGTTAGTCGTTAGTTCTGCAGGTATCTGGTCATGAACCAAAGTATTGGACACATTAACATGTCGACCTGATGATTACAGTTCATCCTGAGGGGAACATGAACGTCTGAACCACATTTCATCAACAGTTGTTGAGACTGAGAGCCGCTGGTGGGGCTGAAAATGACAATTCCTACATTTCTGTCAGAAAAATGTGATTATTTCACCTCATCGGCAGATATTTCAGAGCGAAGAAGATCTCAAAACCACCTCTGGCTCCAAATTCTATGAAGTTTACTTTGGATATTCATGATCCCCAGAGGATGAACCTTTGACGATTTTGGGGACCTGATGACCTTCCCTCTAAAACTGCCATCAGGACAAATCTGTCACATGTCCACAAAAATATCTACCAGAACAATCGTAATGATTTTTCTAGACCACAGTCTTGCTCCCCAGAGGACGAATTCTTTAGATTTTAATGACCTGGTGACTTTTCCTCTAGCGCCACCTTCAGGACTGTTTCAAACTGAGCTCCACTGCCGGTGACGCTCTAAATCATCAGACGTGTGGAGTCATTTCAGGTTGTAGTTTTATTGTTCGTAAAACTTTTAGTGTTTGTTTCTGGCTCAGATATTTTGGTTATATGGACGGTCAGCAGCACTTTACTGGGTTCAAAGGTTTATGAGCAGCACCCAAAATAGAAAAAGGAATAAGGACAACGCTACACACACACACACACACACACACAAACACACCATACAGATAACCATATGCAAATAAACACAGATAAAGGAGGATGATGCTGTTTCCATCCTGTCTGATTGTTTTGGACAGAATCAAACACACACTGCATTACACAGGCCGATGCACGCGCACGCAAACACACACACACACACACACACACACACACACACACACATCTGCCTCCAATGACTGCAATCAGATAAATGTCTGAGCTCCAGCCACACGGGGAGGCCCGACGAAGGAATCCAGCAGCAGCGTCTCGGCAGCGGGCTGGAGGACAAAAACAGAAATGGGGGTGGGCGTGGGGGTGGAGGGGTGGGGTCCTGGAAAAAGTCTGAAAACTGAAAACGCAGGAGGGGAGAGGATTCATGCGCTAGACATCATAAAACCGTTTCCTGCGGCTCAGCTGGACTCAGGGAGGGACCGGGGTTGTCGTTTTTTTTACAAGCTTCTCCTCCCAAAATGAAACAGACGAGTGTTCGTAATAACACGAGCAGACGATCAGCCTGAGTGGAGGAGCACAAAGTTCATAGTTTAAAAGAATACATTTAGTTTGGTGTGCCAGCGGGATACTACAAATAAATTTTGGTGAGCAGTTTCAGCAGAGCAGCGTTAGAAAACTGGATAACGCAACACCGCTAAAACGACAGCTGCCTCCAGTTTGCTCAGCACTGTCAGGACGGTTTGCTATTGGTCAACAGCAACGGCCCTGTGCTCTGTGCAATCCACTGATCGCTGTGATTCCACTGACATTCATTTCTTTTTTCAAAATGTTGCTGTTTTAAATATTTTCAGGCACTCTCCGTAATATTAGCAAGCTAACTGGGGTTGCTACCAAGCTGCATCCTCCTGGTCTGTTTGTGAATCAGTCCATCACACCACTGACTGTATTTTAAAAGAATAGTCTGAAATTTTGGGAAATTCACAGAAGGCGTTTTGTTGTCACTTTCTTTATGTTTATGTTCGATGCTGGTTTGACCCTTTATCTGTGTCTTTAGTTGGCCTTTTTCCCAGTTTGTGATTTGCACCTCTGGCCGGGTGTGGCTTGTTGTATCTGTGTGCAATTATATTTTAAACACAAGTGTTCAGCAGCTAAACACCGCTCTCGCTGTGACGAAGGCCTCTGAGTAAAACGGCCCAGTGAAATTGTAGTAAAACGTGAAGCTGCACGGACACTGTTTGATGAGGAGCCAAGAGCTTTTTCTTCTTTTCTGTATCTTGAACAGAAATATGAGTTTGTCAGATAAAATGTTTTGCATCATGCAGCCGAACTGAAGGCCTTCATGAGCTGTTGGATCAGATGAATCTTCAAAAGCAACAAACGCCCTCTTCTTCTGCTGCCTTAAAGGATGTTTACTGTCTAAACCATCGAGGAGAAACTCCTCTAATATTCTACCATCCGCCTTTCAGCCGACGCTCGGCGGCTTTGAACTTGCGGCGAGCTCAGTGTTTGATGTCAGCAGTCTGGCAGAAGCCTAAACCTGTGGTTTGGTTGTGGTTTGTCGGGACGTTACGTAAGCCGTCATTATTTGCAGCTTCTTGCTCGGGGGGCCTCAGTTACATCATGGTTGAACTTTGCCGTGTGGCGCTGATGTTATTTTTGGCAAAGCAGCGCTATGCACCTGAATAGAGAAGGGCTGGCGCCGCACTCAGGAAGAAGAAGAAGGGGGAAGGGGGGGGGTGAGGTGAGGTGACAGGAACGTTTGCTTCAACCAGCGAGGCTGTTAAACGTTAAATGAAAGTTAAACGCTCCCCTGCTGATGACTTTAACAGTTAGTCCCTTTAGACGCTGTCGGAAAGAGTGAAGAGTGACGAGGAAGGAAAAAGTAAAGTCGTCCCAGTTCGGAGTGAGTCTCCTTCAGTTGAGCTGTGACTGCTTTTACAGATTATGATATTCTTTTGAACTGAAAAAAAACCCCTTACAGTCCTTGTTGGGCTTCGTCTCCTGCCTCTTAAATCGTCTGCGGTCTGGAAACGTTTTCCTGACGAGCGGAGCTGGCGAGGCTCCGAGCTGCTGGACGGCTCCACTCTGCCATCATCATCGTCATGTCAACTCGATAACGAGGCCGATTCCCAGGCACAGATCTCCTCCCATCTGTTTTTTAAGCTTTCTTTCTCTTTTTTTAAAACATTTCTTTCTTCCAGGGAAATTCCGATCATTTCCCCTCCAGAGGCCTGAGCTGCTCCCTCCTCCTGACAGTCGCATTTATTTGGGAATGCAGGTTAGACTCGAAGCCCTGTCCTCCCAGTTTGACCCCCATCCCCCTCCATAACTGGCAACCCCCCACTCCTATACACACACACACACACACACACAGAATCCCCATCATGGCTGCAGATGTGGCACATCTGGCTCCAGGAGTGAGTCATTATTCTTGGCTCGCTCTGATGTTCTGCTCCCCTCTCTCTCTCTCTCTCTCTCTCTCTCTCTCTGCCGCCATGGCAACTGACGAATGTTTGGCAGGAAGTCCTTGGCATTGAGCCGGGCCGAACGAGTAAGAGCTGTGGAGCTCAGTGAGAAAGAGAGAGAGGTTTGTGTGTGTGTCTGAGAAACAGAAAGTGTGTATGCCTGTGTGACAGAGAGACCAGGAGTTAAAGTGTTTAAACAAAAAAGAGAGAGAGGGGTGAGCGAGGCGAGGTGGGCGGGGATCCAGTCTGGCGACGGTCCAGTCCGACCATAAACCTCTGAGTCTGAATCGAGGCCTTTGGCAGAACAAAGCTGAGTGCGACACCGCCACCGCCGCCACCGCTCCCGCTTGGCAGCCGCCACGTTTTCCCAGCAGCCCTTGCCTTGGCAGCTGGCCGACCTTTCCCTGCAGGCCTGCAAAGAGGATTAGGACAGAGGGGGGAGAAGAGGGGGAGAGGCGAGGGGGAGGCGAAGGGAAAAAGAGAGCCTTGTTGTTTTTCTCTTGTCTCCTCACTTCGCCCCCAGTGACATCACCGCCGCTCAGATTCCAGATGCGAGGCGTCCAAAAGTGTTTTTCCCCGGGTTTATTTGACTTGGCCGTCCATTTTATAAACGTTGCGTCGGGCGCTGTATCTCGGGGCGATTGTGTGGAGGGTGGGAGCACCCAAAATGGCGCCTCCTGCAGTCTGCAGTGTTGATAAAGACACAACAACAACTGTGTTCGTGTTTCTTGAAAAATGGAAACCTGCTGCACAAACCGGATCGTGTTTGTAGATCCTGTGACGTTCAGTGGTAAACAAAGAGATCTTATAAAGATGAAGGGATCTGAGATCTCACCCCATTTATTTTAGTTTTTGTAGCGATGCTAGAGGCGTAATGGATTGCCATGAGGTAGCCATCAATGAACGCAACACCAAACCTCTTTGAATCCCTGAAACACGATCAGAGATGTGTGGTCTGATTCAGAGGTCTCCTCTCTGGCACCAGGTCAGGTTCATGCTGCTTGATGAAGCTTTTATCCTTCTTTGTCCAATCGCCTTTTGTTCCCAGCACTTATTGATTTAAATTCGTGTGGAGGTTTATCAATAGATCAGCGAGTCCTTTCCTGAGTCTTTACAGGAAGGTAGATGTGTCCATCTGATGGGGATGTTTCCAGACAGGAAGGGTTACCGCACAGAGAGGCCTGGCTGACTCTGTGAAGAGGCTCCCGGCATGTAAATGAGATGGAGATGTGTTTGTTGACATGGTAAGCAGACTGTTGTTGGTGCTGTGCCAACAGTCCTGCAGCTGGAAGAGAAGAAGAAGAAGAAAGCAACAGCGGCGTCTCGGTAAACAGGAAGCAGCTCATTACTGCTAATATCCTGACAATAAAGTTACGCGCTGATAAGTGAGGAGATTTAAGTGCATCGTCGAGGCGCTACCATCCACAGACCGGAGGAAACACAACACATCTGCTGTGGGTGTGAGGGAGGGGGTTACCCAGAAGTCCCTGCAGTGACAGGACTACAATACGACCTGCAGGGGAGTTTAACTGTCAGAGCCGCAGCCTCCTCGACCAGACAACGCAGGAAACTACATGTTTATTTTGTTTACTTTAGAAAAACTAGACTAACAGTGAAAGTGCTGCCAGATAGATGCTGCAGTGTCCGTTACAGCTCCAATAAGAACGACATAAGAAAGAAAACAAAGAATGATTTATCTGTTTTCAGAAACCACGAGTGAAGCTACTAAAGCTAAATGTAAAGTTTGTCCTGAGGGTGGCGCTGGAGGAAACATCATCAATGAGTTCATCCTCTGAGGAGCAGGAATGTGACTTAATATGTATTAAATAATGTAAATACAGCCTGAATGTGTCAGGCCACAGCCACATAAGGCACAGAGACAAAGCTTAAAGACACTCACATAAGGAAAGCAACGTTATATTTCTGTTATGTTTCTTGAAATATATTCAAAAACAGACACATCAGACTGCTGTACAGGGGAGCTTCCCTTGATAAACTCCATCATTCGTCCTGTTGTGTCTGCAGTCAGACCTCCTCATGAGTCAGTGTAACAGTGAGCGAGGCATCAGAGCTCACAAACCGCTTCGCTGTACGAGCAGGAAGCTGAGGGGAGCCTCTTAATAATTGAGCAAATAGCTTTGTGGTATCAGCTTTGATGTGTTAAAACGGGTTTAATTTTTAAACACAGCGTTTCGTAAATGAAGCATCGCTGTACACAGAGCGCGGGCTTTGATGATGTGGAACAGATGATGCATTCAGGGCAAAAAATAAAACAAATTTCTGTTTTATCTCGCCTCAATTGGAGGCAACTGTGAGCGGTCCAAATAATTAAGAATTGGCCTCAAATTCAAATAGAGAAATAGATTAGCCTCCGCAGTCCCAGTGGGATCGACTCTAAACACGATGTTTGCTGAAAAGCTGTTTGAAATGGTATTTACAAGCTTTTGGCAATTAATGACGTCTGTCACTACAGACTGAGAGCTCTGCCAAACTGTTCTTTTTACTCTCATCTTACAGTGTCTGAAGGAGATCAAAGTTTTACCTCCTTAATGAGCCCGAATCAGAACACAGCTGCTAAATAAGGACAAAAATATGTGGACGTTAAAGGACAAATTCACCTCCACAGCAGCGGGACAGTACAAGGAGGTACACTGAACACTTTGGTCATGAGTGAAATATCTGAATAACTTTGCATAACCTGCATGAAATTTCCTGTTGATATTCTTGGTCCCCGGAGGATGGACCCTAATCATTTTGGTGACACCCCCATCCATTCCTGCGTCACCATCAGGACTGGACTGACAAATCCCCTTAACATCTACTGATCACATTCATACTCCACAGAGGATGCACCCTTTAGCTTTTGAACACTTCATGAGCTTCCCGCAGCGCCACCCTGAGAACAACATGTCAACTATGCACACAAGATATGGCCAAAAGTATCTGGACACACCAACATTACACCCAAATGTGATCATATTGTTTCTTTATGGAGCTGCTTTGTGCACGAGGGCACTGTCATGTTGAAACAGGAAACATTAACTGTTGACACACAACAGTTTGAGGAACAGTTGTCTAAAATATAATTGTATGCTGCAACATTAAGATCTCCCTTCAGTGGAACTAAGAGGCCAAAAACAGGAAAAAAAGACACCGAAATGGCACAAAAGTTTGCAGAAGTATGTCGTGTCCACATACTATTGGCCATATATCTTATCTCTAAACACAAAATAATAATAATAATAATAATAATAATAATAAAAGGTGATGAAATGTCAATCACAAAAAAATAAAAAATCATTTATTGCAGGTTTAAGGAAGTATTGACATCATTTCATGAGCCCTTTAACTGTATCTGCTTAACTCTGCTGAGGTGATCAGAAACTCAATCGGATGTTTACGGAGCCGAGGACCTCCAGCAGGAGAGCCAGATGGGGTGTCGAGTCACCAGAAGCCCTCTTAGTAATGCTGCTGATGAAGGACGTGAAGGATATTTTCGGTCACAGTGAGTTCTGTGGAACAAACTGTGACTGTAAACGGTTAATCATTCCTGAAGCTCCAGTTTGACCTCAGCATCACCTCCCAGCTCTGCCTTTCCTTGGGCTGATTTCCCATCATGCAGACTTCCTCCCCCATGTGAAACTGCTAAGCTGAATAAACTGACTGGGTTGACCCCTGCAGACCCGAGGCCAAGTCTGCAAATCTCCCATCTGAGTGGCCCACAGGGAGGCTATTTAAAGACCCCGCTGATCAGGCAAAACACGCTCAGCTGACAGAACTTCATTAGCTTGTAGCGTCCCACATCCTGCACCCGGTCTACAGACTGGCACAAGATCTACCGTAGAACAGAAGGAATGTTTCGTCATGTACATAATCAGGAGTTGGAGAAGAAGTGTAGTCTTTTGAACTATTTGACTGTGTAGTTCGATGTTCGTCACGTTCGTCCAGGCAAAAGTGTTTCTGCTTTTTCTGCTGTGGTGTCTTCCTCCTGGCTGCATCCCACTGTCCTCCTGAACTCTGACTCTTTTTTTTTTTATGGTGTTGTGCTCCGCCTGCTTCTTCCATATCGCCACACGCCTGGCCAATCACTGCTTAAAGTGCCCGTGACTGTCGGGATTGTCTGTTTAGGGAAGCTACAAAAATTGTTGAATTTGACCTCCGAACAGGAGTTTCAAACGCTGTTATGGTGTTCAGACAGGAAGCAAAGAGGATTTTAGAGCTGACGCGACTGCGAATAAAGAGGACTTCATAAACAGAAATTCATGCAAATAACGCCAGGCTAGAATTTGCTTCCCTCTCTGTCCGAACACACTTTTGTTCTTGCTCTTTGTGAAGCACACCGAGGCCTTAAGTCTCAGAGGATAGAAGCTAAATACCTGCCGTCATCAAGCATCTTAGAGATGAACTGAAGCTGGAAGATTTTGTTGCTGTAACAAAAAGGATGATGATAAAAGTTTTGAAAGAAAATGCTCACGAAGTTCCCTCCTGATACTTTTGTTTCTTGTCTCCAGAGGAAGTCAAACTTGGTTGAAGCCATCTGCTGGCCATCATTTCTTCTTTGCAGAATGTGTCTCCTTTCTGCATATTCATCATTCTTTAGGTTTCCTGTCACGACTTCATCCTTGTAATTAGACTTTTTCTGTTTATAGTTTCTGTGATAGTTTCTGTGTAGCCTAAACAGCAGAAGTTCCTGTGAATCATTTTTTTAGTAACATCTTACCTGATGAAAATGTTTGAAGTAACTAAGGTTTGTCATTTAGTTGCATGCTGTCGTAATGTGGAATAGTGCTTTTTCATTGTTCTATGTGTCTGTGCTTGTGTGCTTTTATATGCCATCAACCTGCCAGAAGTCTGGCACATTTACATGATGTACCTGTGTGCTCTTGTTAATTAATGTGCATTGTCCCTTTTTAAATAAAATAAACATAAACATCTTTCAGTGGTCTGCGGCACAAACAAACACTGATAACTACAGTTGAATTACTGCAGTTATCACACAGACTGTGTGTCTCTGTCCATCAGTGTTTCACATCCCTCCATGTTTTCAGTATCTGTTGATCAGTGAAGTTCTGATGTAACACAGAGATCCTGAGCTCAGGATGGTAACACAACACGTACCGCATGTGTTTCATATGTATTCAAGTGCTGAGTGAAGGATGTGGGAAATGTCGTCCACGCTGTCAGTTCATGTTTGTGTTTCCATTTGGGAAGTGAAATCACATGAAGGATTCCCCCCCACACACCCTCCCCTCCACGCTGTGGGAGGCAGCGACAGGATGATCAGTCAGCTGACTGAGGAGATTTATAGGGGGTGGTGACGGTGGTGGTGGTGGTGGGAGGGGGTTAAATCTGCAGGTTGTAAAGGGTCATTAGGAGAAAGGCTTCAGAGAGGGCTGAGACGACCAGCAGCAGTGATGAAATCTGATCAGGACACTCGGGTATCTCTTCCATCGCACCAACATGCTGGACGCAGCGTAACTGTATTAAAAGATGGATTAAAAAATCCAGTCGTGGCGTTCAGGCTGCTCTCAACACACAAACTTTGTTCTGAATGAATGAAACTAAAATAACAACCTGACTCGACTGTTGGTGGCTTTTAAATGGAACTTATAGTGCAAATGATTCTAATTCAAGCTGTGACTTTAATACATGCAACACTGAGGGACGTGTGTGTGGCATGAAGTCTTTCCAGGGTGTCACATGGCCTGCAGTTCCAACTGTGACCACTATATGAAGAGTACGACCCGGTCCAGATCCGCTCCGGGTCTGTCCAAGTCTAATACCTGCATCGTTTACTATCAGAGGGACATTAAAATATTTCTGACGTCAGCTCGGAGATGTTCGTCAATCACCTGGTGGAGGTCTGAGTCTCGTCTCAAGTTTGAGTGATGCTCACGCGATGATCGACCTCTAGCACCTGTAAAATGTGAACTAGTGAATGAATCCTGTCACACTGCACCTGGACGTCTTCTTCTGTCGAACAACTGACACACATCAAGTCACACGACCCTCCAAAACATGGCTGGTGTTTCAGTTTCAGTTCGGTTGGAACCTGTTCTGTACAAATTCCCTCTTGACATTCTTTAATCGACAGACACGTCCATGCTGACACAGTGGTTACCCAACACTAGCCAGGTGTAGTAGCAGTTAGGAAATGTGCATGTAATACAGAGAAGAGATTTAAATTGAAGCACAAACTTTATGTAACGCTGCTGTATTTCACCTCTTTTCTTCTTCTTCCTCCTCCTCTCGCTGTACATTTGTCTGAACGCAGCTCACGCGTGAACGCCGTGCGGGATGCAAACAGCTCGCTGCTCCTGCACATTTACCTGCAGCGGCGGCCGAGGCCACGCTGGAAAAAAACAGGACGCGCTGTGAAGCCCGACAGGAGAGAGACGGGCGGAGACGGGCCTCGGCCGTGTCGAGCTGCGTGCGGCGATGCAGGCTGTGAGTAAGACATGATGCTGCTGACTCACTGCTGGCCAGACACCAACACAGATCACAGATCAGTCTTCTTTCCCTGAATCCCTCCTCAGCTCCTCACTTTGACCTTTACAGCACCGCCTCTTTACTTCTGGGACTGTCTTCAATCGATGAATTACGAGGCCTGTGAGTGATTTTCGTTAAAAACAGGGAGAGCTGTTTGGTTTTCTTTCTTCATCTAAAAATACACAAGTCGTACACAGATGTTTTTACTGCTCAAGCACAAAAACCAGACTGTCCTCAGCTGGAATCTACCGTTTGTTTTAAAGGACAACAGACTGAGAAAATGGACTGCGAAGGTTAAGACTGTCTTGTAGGACGATTTTCTGTGACAAGATGTTTACAGATGAGAGGTTTCAAATGCTGCCACACAATGCAAAAAACTAAAAAATACAAAAACAAGCTTTTAAAGCCATTTCTCATTTCTTACTTCTTATTTTCTGAGAATAAGTTAAAGATTATTTCAACCTGTTTCCAGCTGAAATCAACTTCTTCTCTGTATCTTGACATAGAAAAGAATTCAGCAGGTCGCTGCGGCAGAATCGAACTGAAACAAGCTGGTTTGCACAGAAAACAGGTTTAAATAACTTTACTGCACCGACAGAACATAAAACTTCAAGACCTCAGACGAAGGTGACTTGAGGAGAAAGAGATTTGCAATATATTTTCATAATAGCAGCTTCTTTTGGCACTTTTGGGACACCATAGTGATTACAGCTGTGTGTTATTTTCTTTGGAGATGAACTCGACTCATCCAAAGTGAGACATTAATCCAGAGACAGTGTGTCAGCAGAGCACAGAGACCTGGTTTAGTGTTCAGGTCCCAGTTTGTCCTCCATCAGCTCAGCAGCAGGCTGAGTGGAGGGAAGCACATACTCACAGTTCGCTTGGTAACAGCAGCTGAAATTCTGTGATTGGCCGTTCGCCCTGTGACGTCACAGGTGCCTGGCACTGGGGGCTGGAATGCAACAGAAGCACTGAGCAGCCATTCAGCAGCACAAACAGCCTGAACACACTTGTTGCTTTCTTTCTGCAGAGAGTTGATTTGCTTCACACCTCAAAATAACGTTTTCACACGCAGAAAATGTTTTGTTTTGATTCTGTCATGAGCTCTTGATGGAGAGGAAATGAAAATGTGGTGGGGGAAAAAAAAAAAAGTAAGCAAAGAAAAAAAGATTCCAGTTTTTATTCCAAAATAAAGTGTGTGGTCGCAGCTCTTAAATTGAGCTCTTAAATGAGCCTCTGTGGGCTGTCAGCTGAACTCCCTGATCAGGGTTTTGGTATTTATAAAAGCTCTTTGGTTCCCTGCAGGCAGAGAGGAGGAGAAGGAAGGAAGAGCTCTCACTCTGCCTCAAATTCCAGGGATCCCTTTTGGACCACATAGCAGATACCCCCCCAATACAGCATGTCAGCGTTAGCTCCCCTGATTAACCACTGATCTGTTAACGTTGAGGCTGGTTACTTTGTTGGTCAGTCAGAAGGTGATCAGAGATCAATACTGTCTGAGTAAACTGTTGTAAGTCTTCTCACAACTCACAGTGTCACTAAAAACTACATTTAGAGGCAGATCTCACAGCTTTTAATTGTTTTTAACTTTTAACTGGACTTTAAAATTTAAATTTAATGTTTCTTATTTTCATTTTCAGCATTTTGTGGCTGTTTTTGCTTTTTATATGTTTTTGTTTTTGCTGATTTTTATTAAACCATTTATCAGACTTTTGAACTCGCTTCACTCACACTTTATTAATACTAATATCACTTTACCCCACTGCTATTACTCACTGCTTACTACCTGTTTACATCTCTGTTTATATATATTTATTATAGTTTATACATCACAGTATATATATATATATATACCTTTGTTTAACCGTGTGTATATATTTATTAGTATAATGACTGTTTAATATCGTGTCCACAACCTGTCTACATTACAGTTTATTCATTTTATCACTTCTGCACACCTTCCTCCACAGTATGATATTATATTTATATTCCATTTTATATTTTATTTTATATATTCTAGTCTTATATTTTGAACTCTTGCACTATTTCATATCTCATGTTTTAGGTTCTCCTTTTACTTGTGTTGTTTTCTTTATACCCACCCTTCTGTGTGGAGTCTGCATGTTCTCCATGTGCCTGCGTGGGCTTCCTCCGGGCACTCCGGCTTCCTCCTACAACCCAAAGACATGCAGGTTAACTGGCTCTGAATCACCCGTAGGTGTGAGTGTGAGTGTGAGTGGTTGTCTGTCTCTGTATGTCGGCCCTGTGATTGACTGGCGACCTGTCCAGGGTGGACCCCGCCTCTCGCCCAATGCCAGCTGGGATTGGCTCCAGCACCCCTGTGACCCTCTAAAAGGATAAGCGGTATAGATCAGCGGTTCTCAAACTGGGGTCCGGGGACCCCCAGGGGTCTTTGAGGGGTTGCAGGGGGTCCCCAGAAAAATGCTGAATATTTTAATTTCAGTATTATTTCATTGACTAAAAGTTAGCCCAATGAGAGAATGAATGACTATTCTGATCACAGGTTTCACACTCGTCACTGTTAATGTGCCAGTCTGCAGTACAGACAGTTATGGAATAATTCAGTCTTATCAGACGGGGTCCCTGAGACTACAAATACGGGTCTGCGGCCTGATGTGTACCAATCTGGGGGTCCTTTCCACCAAAAAGTTTGAGAACCACTGGTACAGATAATGGATGAATAATGGATATTTTTTGAGCACTGTTAGAGCACTGCCAACGCCTGCGTCACTGTAACTGTTGTGTACATGACAATAAAGATCTGGAATCTTGAATATTATTATTGCCACCATGATTGAAGTTTTTTCTTTTTCCAACTTTTATTTACTTAATTTGTGCGCGCGCATATTTTGACACTGTTGGCCGACAGGAAGTTCTCTAAGTGCGTGTTGTGGTCGCGGAGTGAGCCCTCCTCTCAGAGTGAGTCCTCCTCTCACACACAGACGATCTTCGGCTGTACACTCCGGATAAAGATAGAGACGCGGTGAGCATGCGCCGGAGGGGTCGTCGAAGAATCCAGTAAATAGAGCCCCGGAGCACGAGCCGAGTGTCGGCGCTGACGTCACGGCCCTACATTGAGAGCTCGAGCTGAATTGTAAGCGCGAGCTTAGACGGAGGCGCGCCGAGGCGAAGGACACAACTACGATGAACTCCGGCCGGTGCGACTCTGCCGCTTTCTGACGGAGACTACGACCCCCTTTCTGCTCTGGTTCTTGGGTATTTCTTCCTTCCAGCGACGCGAACAACCCGACGGACATTTTGGAGAGTTTTGCACTCGCTTTGGGGTTACAACATGTCCTCCGCGGCGGTCGCTGCCTCCAGAAGGCAGTCCTGCTATTTGTGCGACCTGCCCCGCATGCCGTGGGCGATGATCTGGGATTTTACCGAGCCCGTTTGCCGTGGATGTGTCAACTACGAGGGGGCCGACCGGATTGAATTTGTTATCGAGACTGCCCGGCAGCTGAAGAGAGCACACGGCTTCCAGGACGGCCGCTCTCCGGGCCCGGGGAAGCCCCAGCACGCCGGGAAGGAGATCAACCACTCGGCTGGAGACCCGGGCTCCCGTCCGCCGCAGCCTTTGGACCGCTACCCGCTGTCTGACCGGCCGCCGCGGCTGGGACCGGAGTACCAGGGAGGGAGGCAGGCAAACGGCCTCCCAATGCCGAACGGGTTTCCAAAACCCGATGAGCCTCCGGAGCTGAACCGTCAAAGCCCCAACCCCCGCAGGACTAGCACGGTTCCTCCCAACCTGGTGCCTTTGGTGAACGGCGGCATACCGACCATACATCCGCTCAACGGCCGCCCGGCTCAGATGGGTCTGCCCGGGGTTCTGGCCGCGCCTGGCCCCGGGGAGCACGGCAAGCGTCCGGAGGAGCTGAAAGACAAACACAGGCCGGACAGCCTGTCGGACATGTCGGACAGCCACAAGGAGTGGATGGGCAAAGGCAAAACGGTCCGGGACCTGATGGCGCTGCACACGTTCGACAGCCGGTTTAAGAAGGACCACGCCGCCATGCGGGTGATGGGATACGAACAGAGCGCCACTTCCTCAAAGACAGGTAGGACTATTTCTGGTTGTTTCCCAGCGCAGGGACACTTTAAAGCGGCGTGCTTCATGAAAACAGGAACTGAACAACACTGAAATTATGTGTCAGCTGTTTTCCGCACGCTGACGTGTTTAAACCGACACGCGGGTGATGCCACGCTGCTGAAGCGGACCCGTTCACCTCTGTGCACGCGGAGGTTTGGCAAAGACCAGCGGCAACATCAACAAAGCTTTATTCACTGCTGAGAAACTTCCTGTGTCTCATTATTCAGGGAGCAGCGTGCTGTAGTGTTTGTGTGTAGTGTGGTTGTGTTAACCCTCCCTCTTCCTCTTCCTCTTCCTCTTCCTCAGACAGGGGGAAGCACCCACGGAGCATGAAGAGGAAGGCCTCCCCGGAGCCAGACGGTGAGGGCAGCGCCCCCAAGATGAATGGCGGTGAGGGCCAGCCGTGGCTCCCCTCGCCCTCTGAGATCCTGAAGATGCCCCCTGCCGCCTTGCCAGGCTTCTCAGCCGCTCCCCCCTCCACCATCTCCCCCCACTCCCGCACCACGCCCCCTGAGGCCGCCACAGCCCAGAACGGCCAGTCCCCCATGGCGGCGCTCATCCTCGCCACCGATAACGCAGGCAGCACAGGCTCACCTAAGGACGCCAACCAGGTACACTCCACCACGGCGGGCGCGCGGCGGAACAGCGGCAGCCCCCTGTCACCGTCCTCGGCCTCTCAGAGGAGGCTGGCGCAGAGGGAGGGGCCTGTGAGCGCCAACCCCTCTGCTCTACACGCGCCCGGCGGCATGGACCCCCACGCACCGCCACCACAGAGCATTCCAGACTCTTCTGTGCCGCCTGGCAGCGTGCCGCTGTGCTGCACTCTGTGCCACGAGCGGCTGGAGGACACTCACTTTGTCCAGTGCCCGTCGGTGCCCTCGCACAAGTTCTGCTTCCCCTGCTCCCGGGAGAGCATCAAGCAGCAGGGCGCCACCGGCGAGGTGTACTGCCCCAGCGGTGAGCGGTGCCCGCTGGTCGGCTCCAACGTGCCCTGGGCCTTCATGCAGGGGGAAATAGCCACCATCTTGGCCGGGGACATAAAGGTAAAAAAGGAGAGGGACCCTTAAAATGTTCACCAGCTGTTTTTCTTGAACTTCTTTCCTTTTGTAATCCGACTACGGCAACAACAGCAGGACATAAAGTAACACACACCCAAATATAAATCATCCAGCAGGCCCCAGAGAAACTAACGGACATGTACATATTGGACACAAGGGAAGTGTATACTTCGTAAACATGGCTGTATAATTTTTTTGATTTTTCTTTTTCAATACATTGTGTTTCTATAATTTTTGAAGATGAAAAGGTATGTACTACTCATAACAGACCCCCCCCACCCACCCACCCACCCACC
>NTHP01000229.1:43247-65886 GCA_003416845.1 Oplegnathus fasciatus | reverse complement strand
AGAAGGAGGAAGATGCATAAAATGAAAATAAGTACATGGACTTAGTTACTGTCCACCACTGTTAAAAACCCAATTTCATTTTAAAATGAGAGACAGAGTCTTCAACCCACATGGAGTGAATGTTAATGAGCTGCAGCTGATCAAATCTGAACACTTTCCACTAACGGACAGTCAGAAATGAGAAGCTGAAATTAAAGATCTGCCACGTTATGACTGTGAACTGCAGACGTGCCAGAGACTCACCAGCTGGTGACCTGCACTTACAGAACACTGGACATGATGTAAATATAGTCATTATGCTTGTGTGTGTGTGTGTGTGAGTGTGTGTGAGAGGTTAGAGAGGTCAGTTAGAGCCCATTAGGCCGCTGCCTCAGCAGAGAGGAAGCAGACGTGTAAATCTTTCGCCTCATTAGCTTCATGTTGTCAGGCTGTGAGGAGAGCACGCTCCCGCTTCATGTTTCACAACAACACAGCAACATCCAAACATGCTGACACGGACCCCAAAATCAATTGGCCGATTAATCAATCCATCAATAAGTCAGACAGCAAACCAACGAGCCGTGCAGCCTGCTGACGGGTTAAAGAGCAGAAACAGAAACTAAACCTCAGAGAGAGCGACTGTAAAACAGGTCAGCACTGATGATGATGATTTACACCTCACAGTGGTTTGCAAGGTGAAGACCTGAAAACATGAACGTGGTTTTATTTAAACCTCGTATGTCCCTCACGTGTCATTCTGCTCGGTGGTTCCTCCATTATTGACCAAAAGTGCAAAACGGCAACTCTGAAAAGTTCTTTGATTCTGAGAAATATGAGTCACTACAAACTGAATTTAAATCATTTATATTTGAATTGCTCAACTTGAATAATTGCATTAAAAGACTGAATCTGAATCACAAAATTTGAAATTGAATTTGTTAGTTTGGAACTGAATCCCAATAAACTGAATGCGATATTATGAAACTGAATGTAGTTCTGAAACTGTATTTGATCCTCACTGAAAATTCAACTCTCTCCTCAACCACCGGATGTGTTCAGTGAGGATCAAATCCAGTTTCAGAGCAGCTGAATTCAGTTTCATAATACATATACATGTACACTCTCAGAAATACGGGTACTGTTTCTGTCCCCCAAGGCACAATCTGCACTAATGTACCCCCCAGGGCTAATTATTGGACCTCAAGGTAACTATATGCTCCTTTTTGAGGGAAAAAAAGGTACATATGTGTTGCCAAGCAGTAAAAGGTACATATATGAACCGTTTCTTCTAAATGTTAAGGTACAATATCAGGAGACAGTGTGTGTTCGGCCAAATACCAAAATAAGGTAGGTAAAATATTTATTTCATTTTTAGATTTGAAGGTTTTACTGTTTCCTTATTTGTTTAAGGTAGATTTTAACTTGTAGGCTGGTTGAGCAGTCTTGAAATAAAAGAAATAAAAAAAGTGGAAGCTGCTGAATCCTGAGTACAGATATGTGACTGATTCACACTGAATTAAATATTGGACCTGTTTTTCATGAGCAACATTCTGGCAATAAAATGGTATTTTTTCAGACAAACAAATCAGCAGAAAGTGAGTTTGTTCACGCCTAAAGGTACAAATAAATACCCAATGTCAAGGGTACAACAGCTGTACCTTGGGAGGGTACTGCCCCCGTGACAAGCCTGAAGGTACAAACAGCTCGTGATGCTACAGTCACTCTGTTTACATAGTGGACAGCTTTTGATAGGAGCAGCTCTACCAATGTTTCCTAGCAACCGAATTACTCATTATTGAAGTCCAAACTAGCTAAGACGCTCAGTTTTATGGTGCAACCAGATTTAGTAAATTGCTGGTTTGAAGAGCTTAAAGCTAACAACTTCAAAAGGACTTAACACCATGGAAACGGAAACGAACAGCGGAGCGCCTTGTTGACTCGTCCATCGCCCCCAGTCTGCGCCCTACAAGCTGCTGTGGCTCTGACTTCTATAACGCTATGTGCTCCTCTGCTCTTGACGGACGGCAGTCATAATTCACACGGCCGCTGGAGGTCCCTGCCGGGTAAACACAAACATGTTTACACATGTAAACAAACAACTGTCTTTTTAACAGCGGACATTTTGACGTCTCACAGTAGGAACAGATTTAAATCATAAAATGAAGGATGGATGAATTCCATTTAGCTGCTCTAGTTTCTGGTATTCCTGGTATTGTGCATGCTGGTTCACTGTCACACTGTTGTCAGTGAAACCTCCACTTTTCCTACTCGACAAGTCAAAATGTCCGCTGGGATAAAGGCCTGTAGGGTTCGGGTGACATATTTAAACAAACTGGTTTGATTTATGATCCTTTTCAGAGAATAAGCGAGAGTCTGTGGGAGTAAAGAAGCGTCCTCACATGTTCCTGTTGATGTTTGCGACTGAAGGCGTGTTACTTTATCAATGTGCCTTGTCATGCTGCAGCTCGCTCTGCTCTCTCTTCCTGTTTTGGTTGTTGTTGCTCGTCTGAGCGGGCGACCGTTTTACTACAGGAAGTGAGACAGGAGTTGGTTTGTGTCGGGTTTTTTTTGTTTTTTTTTCTTAAACCGCAGCGTGACAGAAAGCTGATTTCACCGCGGCCGAGGAGGAAGCGGCCGTTGGGTTTGTTTCATCGCCTTCTGTCCTCTGACGTCCTTCAGGGAGCTGCTGCTCACTGAACACTTCTTCTTCTTCTTCTTCTGCTTTGAATGAAGAGCTCGTTTGTGTGCAGCAAGCTGACCGTTAATCGTCTGCATGAATGAGCGACAGGCTGCTGTCTGTGACGCGTCTGATTCCAATGATTGTGGTGATTCTGTTGAAATGTATTGACTTTGATCTGAAACTTCGTCGTGATAAATGCTGCTGTGACCTGGACCCCAACATGTAAACTGGTCCCATGTGTGAAAAACAACACAGTGTTTTGGTTTTGAATCCTCTGCTGGACCAGCCAGACGGTCTGAGGTCTGGGATCTGACGGAGCTGCTGCTGGATGGATTAGCTTCACCGGCGTCTTTGCTCGGCATTATCCTCCATAAACCAGCCTGGATTACCTGCTGGAAAGGTCACCGTGAGGTCAGGGCGTAGTGCTGAACCGCCCCCTCTGAGGGCTGATGGATGAAATGTAAATGTAAACACAGGTCAGAGGTCAGCGGGTGTTCATCCTTCTCTTTTTAGACTAGTGTGGAGGCAGACTACACGCAACTTTGTCTAAACAAACAAAAATGTTCCAAAATTGATCCTAGTGGCACTGCTGTTAACTGTGTGACTCAAGTGATGTCACTCGAGTCAGCGTCGGTTGAAGACTACAAGTTTGAAAATGAATGAAATGTGTCCAGACCTCTGTAGCACAATAGAGGTAGCACAACACACCACAATCTCCCACCCAACTGTCTCCCAATCAAGTTGTATTGTGGGTAATGTAGGCGCCACGTTTTGACAGGAAGGAAGAATGTGTGGAATAAAAAAGATGAAATCTCTGGTTCTGCTGCTTTAATTTACATCCTTTTTTTAAACTGTCAAACAGGTTGAGCCGGATACAGAACAAGAACAAATTTAATACTGTGAGCGTTCTGCTGAAGGTTTTACTGCCACTGTTTCAAGATCAAGTCTGTTTCATGCTGAAGATGCCTCGAGCTTCTTCTGCTTTACTGCACAGTAGAGCCTGAATCCCTCACATACAGGCGATCATGTGTCTTTAATACGCTGGGCATAAACCACTTCTGGACGTTTACGTGTAGAAGCCACCGAACTGGACTAAAACAGAGACTCAGAGAAATGTTGATTATTTCATTTGAACTTAATAAAAGATGAAATTTGAGAGACAAAGAACTCTGTTTCTTCATCACTGCTGAACTTCACACCTGCTTTCCAGGAGTTCATTGTCACTGTGGAAGTGGTGGAAAGTACATTTACTCAAGTACTGTACCTAAGTACAATTTTGAGGTACTTTACCTGAGTACCAGGGGCACTGCTAAGAACCTGGGTGTTATCTTTGACAGTGAACTGAGCTTTGGACATAACACAAAAAAATTGGTACAATCATGCTTCTGCCAACTCAGAAATATATAAGATCAGAGCAATGTTATCTTTTAGCAATACAGAGAAAATTATTCATGCTTTTATTTCCTCACGCCTGGACTATTGTAACGCCTTGTTTACCTGCCTCAGTGCCTGAGATGCAGCTAAACTTCAGACTGTGCTGAACTCTGCAGCCAAACGTTCCTCTCACATCACCCCAGTTTCAGCCTCCCTGCACTGGTTACCAGTTTCTTACAGAATCCATTTTAAAATCTTACTCATAACTTACAAGGCTTTACACGGCCAGGCGCCAGAATACATCAGTGAACTTTGAACTACTTACTGTCCAAAAAGGCCTCTCAGATCTGCTGGGTTGGGCCTGCTGGCTGTTCCAGAGTCCAGGCTGAGGTCAAAGGGCGATCGAGCGTTTGCTGTACTGGCACCTCAGCTCTGGAACAGTCTTCCAGTTAGTGTTCGATCGGCTGACGCTGTTACTGCTTTTAAATCCTGTCTTAAGACACATTTTTACAGACTTGCTTTTTTACCTGACAGTTTTATTTAGTTTTTATTTGTTACATATGGTAAAATACAGCTCTGTTGTGCAACCACCTGTTTTTAACTTTATTTTAATAGTTTTATTTGTTCTACCTTTTGGTTGATTTATTTTAACTGTGTGCTTGTATTTTGCTGTTCTTAAGTTTTCTTTTTATTTCTGATTGTTTTATGCTGTTTATGGAAAGCACTTTGTGCTTCCAGCTTGAAAAGTGCTATAAAAATAAATGTATTATTATTATTATTATTATTATTATTATTATTTTCATGTTCTGCTACTTTACACTTCTACTTCACTTCATTTATTTGATAACTTTGGTTACTTTCCAGATTCAGATTAATAATATAAAATATAATCAACAAATAGATTATGATATTAAGACTTAAGAAGTTACCCAGCAGTATATAAAGTAATATATATAAAATATATATAAATACATTAAAATTAGCCCCATTTTTACCAGCTACAACATTAAAGTGATGAACACATTAATGCATCAATATTTATAATAAATATTTATTACTTGTTACTGTGGTATTACTAATTCTACTTCAGTAAAAGTACTTCTTCACTGCTGCACATCTGTATGTTATATCTAAGAGAGACTAAATAATCATTAGAGAAACACAAAATGTTGATTTTTATCTGCAAGTCAAACTTTTTATAATGTCTGTAAATTTCCTTCACATCTGTGTGATAACAGCCCGTCTCTGTCATCACACAGAGGAAGTGAGAGCCGTAGTAAAGAAGTGAGAGTTTTTGAGGTGAGTCGATGACTTCAGTTCAGGTTTGACAGTTGAAGGATTTTCCCGCCTTTTCTCTCGCTCACGTGACAGCGGCGGTGACCCAGCGATCGGGGTCGCTCTGTGTCGTGTTGTTGCTACAAACAAGGAAGGAAACGTCCGCGTTGCCTGCAGATGACGGTGTGGTCGACATGTGTTACACACTCTGCTGCGTCCTGTACAGTCAAACCGCAGAGAACACTTACACAACATCTGCAGCTCAGCATGCAGCCGCTCCGCTTCGACCTTCCTCCACAACATGAAAGAGGAAGTTTAACAGAAATAATGTCCCGCTGTAAGACTCAGTGTGTCGACGGCTCGGACTGTTTACTGGCAACAACAAACCAGATTAAAGAGGTTAACATGTCAGCCACAATATTAGTGTCAGACAGAACCAACAACATCCTGATGATTTCTAACCAGTGGTGGAGCTAAAAATGTACGTGCTGTCCTGAGGGAGGCGCTACAGGGAAGGCCAGGAGTTGTTAAAATCCAAAGGGTTCATCCTCTGGAGAATTTTAATGGAAATCTGACCTTTAAAAGTACAAGTGTGAATTTAGACCTCATGGTGTCACGGAGGAAAGTTCAGGAGGTCAGCCAAATGATTAGGATTCATCCTCTGGAGAACAAGAACGTCCACAGCAGATTTCATGTTTTTACTCCCTCTCTGATGTCTGATATTTCCGGCTGATCAAACCAGGAGCAAAACTAAACATAAAGTTTGAACCTCTTGAACCCGATGGGTGCATTTTTACTTTGAGACTCGCATTCACCTGAAATAAACATCACCACACGTCATATATCTGAGTCTACATTCCCATAAAAGCTGGTCCGGCGCATTCACAGTACTGTTGACATGTCAGGTCTAAGTAGCCCAACTTATTCTGAAAGAAAATACATGAAATGCCTCAAAGACGGTAAATACCTGAACAACAAAGTTCAAAGAGTCCTGCTGTTCGGCTCACATCCTCTATAAGTGAAGTAAAGGTGTCACACGGTGCTTTACAGTCAGACATGAAACACACCAGTGTGGAGTATCGTTCCTGTATAAACACCTCCAGTTAAGGCTCTCGTCTCCCTGCTGCTGAGAGTTACTCAGTGTTCGTCCTCTGTGACCTTCACTCGGAGGGTGACGATGAGGTCTGTGGTCAGATCGGCTCCAGAGTCGAGAGGGGGAACAACCTGATCTCCCTCCTGCGGCTTTCAGAGCCTCGCTGACGGCCAGAGAGGGACTGACGGGGGGCTGGTGGAGTGTGGGGTTGTGGGTAATTCTATATCACCATCCCGGCATTTCTACTGTATGTTGGCGGCTGTTCTGCTCAATTGTTCTAGGAGAATTGAACTCTGGGAAAGTGTTGTAGTGGTGGAGGAAGTATTCAGATCCTTCACTTGAGTAAAAGTACTAATACCACACTGTGAAAGTACTCACAAGCAAAAGTCCTGCATTGAAAATGTTACTTCAGTAAAAGTCTGTAAGTATAATCAGGAAAATGTACTTAAAGTATTCACAGTAAAAGTACTCTCTGCAGTAAAATGTCCCCTGTGCCTGTTGTACTATTCTATATTCTCTCATTAGATTATTATTCCTCATCATTAATGTAAAAGCAGGATTTGACTGTTGGAGTTGGTTGAGGTGGAGCTCATTTTCAACTATTTTGTATCNTGTACTTGTATAAACTGTTGGTTCGTTTAATTTATAACAAAACATCAGATTTTATAAACTCTTCGTATGTTTTGTTTGCAAAAATCTTAATCTGTAAAGTAGCTGAAGCTGTCAGATAAATGTAGTGGAGTAAAAGTAAAATGAGAAGGAAATACTCAAGTAAAGTACAAGTACCTTAAATTTGTACTTAAGTACAGTACTTGAGTAAATGTACTTAGTTACATTCCACTACTGGAGGTCAACACAGTAGTAGTTAACGCAGCCTAAATGAGCTGAACAATAAACCTTTTCAGAGTTAACACACATCTGATCACCACGTACTTTGGTTGTTTATCCAACATAAGAATTTTACTTTCGATGGTTAATCAGATCAAATCTCTGTTCAGGACTTTAATGTTCCTGCAAAGAAAACAAACAAAAACAGCATGTCCTCCTCTTCTCTTCCCTCTGAGCATCAGCTGCTGCAGTTTGAACTTTAATGTCTGATCCTTGTTAACATCTGAACCATCTTAACCTCCGTGCACAGTCGCCGTCTTCCCCGCCAAAACAAAGCCCGAGGCCGCCGCTCTGACTCACTGGTCTGCAATCCCACCGCCACAGCTTCCCACGGCCCGATGACGGCCGCAGAGCAGCACGCCGTCACCCGAGGCTAATACCTGCTCTCTGATAGCTTCATTTACTCTGCAGAAGAAGTGATTTTCTTTTTTAACCTCACTAATCCTTGTTAGGACGTGCCTCTGCTTTCTCATGAGCCCTGTTCGGACGGGATTAGTGCTACAGCGAGGAGGCGGGGAACTGTAATCGTCGCCGGAGCATGTCTGTAATTTTAGTGTTGTGTAAATCTGCCATGTTAATAGTTTTTACAGACTGTGCAGACTATAAAATTCCAGCCTGTTTTACCTTCTGTGAAAAAAGAAAGCTTGTGTAAAAGTGGTCCAGTCTGAGCTGCGTGACTGAAGAACAGCAGAGCTTTGTTCAGATGCATCAGTAAAGTCAGTCATGGAAACCTCTCAGGAGGTGAAACCCAATTTGTTTCTCCAACTCTGCACCGGCGTCGGTCTCAAACGAGTTCACCGGGAAAGAGTCTGTCTGTGTGTGACTGGACGAGTCCATCATAAAACGAAATGAGCTACGAAACGCGGTCCGTAAAACACGACTGAGGACCTTTTCACACCTGAAAGTCCGAACCATTTGATCCGGTTAGTTTTGGTGTCACATTGCAGTTAAACGAGCGCACTAAAGAATGACTGTCGTCGTCACCCACGTTAGCTGCGTCTCCCTGTACCTGTAACTGATTGGTTTGTAGACGGCGCACATCTGACGTCATTTTGTTTTGTTGCGTTGTTTTTCCTTTTTTTCGGTTCTGACGAGAGCCTGCCAGAACTTCCTGTAATTGTTCCAAAAGTCCAAACAATCCAACACATGTTGAAACGAAGCGAACCATGGTTCAGATCCGGACCAAGACTACTTCTTTTTGTCAAGAGTACCTGGCTGCAGACCTGCAGACCTGCAGACCTCTGCAAGCGCATGTGCAGTTGACAGGAAATTACATGATCTCAGCAGCGGAAGTTGGTCTGGACTTTACAGCAGTGAGATACAGAGTCTATTAGTGTTAGAGTTGACTGCAGGGAGAGTGTGTGTTTTCGGATAAGTGGGCCGTCGGAGCAATGGGACATTTTTCGGACTATTGGCCTGCTGCAAGCTAATGTAATGTGATTCAAACAGTTTGTACTCAACAGTACGGTAGCCATCTTAAACTCATTTAAAGGATTCATTTACACAGATATTTTTAAAAAGTATTTATATGAACTGCAACAACAGCACAAAAACTGCCAACGTTAGATGTTTGGAGCCATTTTCAAAGTATTTTCTCCGGATCCGTACACTTACACTCGCTGGATTCTTCGATATATTAAAGGTTGATAGACGACGTTGAATAAAACCTGAGAAAAGCCAACAAACTTTTCAAAGATCCTCAATAGACTCTGTATCTTACTGCCGCCTTTTCCAACACAAGTGTACTACACACATGCGCAAGACCAGATTCCACTGCTGAGATCACGTGATTTCATGTTACATGCACATGCGCTCGTGGATGTCCGCCATATGTCTGCACCCAGCTCCCTCTCCTTTTTGCTGGACCAAGGTTCGGCTGTTTGATCCAGACCGTGGTCCGGGGGACGTTTCACACCTGCAATTTTGGTTCAGGTCAAACTGAAAAGTCAGAAAGTCCAAAGCAAATGAGTTAGGTGTGAATGGGCCCAAGACTCTGTGAGGCTGCATTGTGGAACAGTCTTGACTCGATCTCAAAGCTGCTCAGACTCATCGTGGACTTGACTTACGGAGTTTTGACTTGTTTTAAAACACGATGCTGGTAAGATTAAAGAAATAAAGACTTTTTTGTGCACCAGTTTTCTTTCTCCGTCTGCATGGAGAAGCAGAGATCAGAGTGTTTCGGTGAAGAGTTACAAGTAACATGAAGAGTGACGACGAGACAAAACAAAACAAATGAGGCAGAACGAAGAAGCTCAACACCTCCGGCAGGTACAGGTACTCCTGAGCTGTAGAGGGTTGATGCAGCCACAGACCGGGACTCTTCAGCATGAAGATAGACCTGCAGTAGTCCACGTCTGTGTGAGGAGTCATGACAGCAAATGATTGAATGACGCTGTTAACGGATCGTTTACGATCAGATGGACTCTGTGATCTTCGTTCACATCAAGCTCATGAACGCTCTCCTGACCCTGAAAATCACCCACTTAGTACCATCCTCCCTCCACATTCAGCTGCTGTGCACCCCAGACACCAATAAAGATTCACACTGCACTTCATACAGCAGAGTGTGTGTGTGTAGGTGTGTGTGTGTGTAGGTGTGTGTGTGTGTGTGAGAGAGGCAGAAGTTGAAGGTGAAAACAGAAGTTTAACACGACATCTGTTCTCTGATCATGTTACATGTTAGTAAGTGACTGGATGGGTTTTAGAGGAGTATCACACATGAAGGTTTAATGTGTCGCCATCACATTTATCATTGAATTTTTCCGTCACTTCCTTAATGATAAATGGAGTTCTGTTATTTATATGATCAATGCTGGGAGACAAATTAAATACATTAAAGATGACATTAAAATACTTTAATTCAGTTTCTCCAGTCATATCCATGTAATCACACATTTATGTTGAACTTGTGTTACATCCGCCACAAGATACGAGTCCAGTTCATTAGCCAGAGAAGGTGTGATGATGATGACAGTGTGTGTGTGTGTGTGTGTGTGTGTGTGTGGTATGTATTACTGATGTTGTGGGGACAAAGTCTGTTTACACAGTCTCATTGTGGGGACTCTCCTTCCTTTGAGGTCCCCATAACGTAAATCATTACATTTTAGGGTGGAGACTTGGTGTAAGGGGTAGGGTAAGGTTAGGTTTGGGGTAAGTCTCCAGGAAATGAAGTCAGAGTAATGTCCTCTGAAGTGATGGAAACACGACTGTGTGTGTGTGTTGGGTTAATAAAGCTGAGCTCGGCGTGTCGGGGGAGAAGCCGTCTGCTCTCTGTAGATTGGAGTTGATGGATTTCAGTGCTCAGACGCTCCCACCTTAAATAAATCAGCTGCACTCAACTTCCTGTTTGGGCTGAGGACGAAAATGAGCCGAGCGGTCGGATGACATCAGCGTGTGAGGCCGAGGAGAAAGAGAGGCGGGGGGTTCATTGATTATTCAACTGATGTGATGTGAGGAACATCTGGGGCTAAACTACCTCACCTCCTCCTCCAAGGAGGTTCTGGTTTTGGTCCCGTCTGTTTGTAGATTTTGGTGAAAATTCAGTGAAAGACTCGACCACAGATCCACAAAGACCTGCTGATGGTGTGGAAAGGAGTCACCTTAGACCCCCTCAGGTATCAGACATATTGAGACACAGACCTGAGACCTGCAGAAATACAGCAGGACCCCTCCAGGCCTGACCAGACTGAATATAATGGGGTCTGTGAAGACCTCAGTTCTGCTACCTGCTCTGATCTTTGTGTCTCAGGTGTGGATATACATGCGGTGAAACGTGAGCTGATTGGTCCTCGCAGCATGTGATGATGACATCCCCCTGAGGGCTCGATGCCGTCGGGTTTCACACGTTTCAGGCCGTCTCTGTATTTTTCATTCAGATTGAGGAGTGAATTGGAAACACCTGATGAAACTCTGATGCAAACGGGGCTGAATGTTCTGCAGCTGGAGGCTCTTCTGGCAGAACTACACAGCCTCCGTCTGACACGTTTCACCAAAATAAAACCCGTTTGATGCCGACGTGCTTCACAGGACAAATCCAGCGTGACTCGGGTGTTTTCTCATTCGATATATTTTCCATCCCTTTAATGTTTATTCTGACTAAAGATCAATTTAATCAGTTTAGTCAGACCTCTCAGGCTCGCTCACTTCCATTCAGTTTCATTCAGCTAATTCGGTCTGTAATCCATCATGTGAGAAACCAGCATGTTGCATCACAACATTCACATCAGGATGTAAACATTTAAAAAGAAGTGGATCAGAATTACTCCCAGAATATGTGCTGACAGTTAAACCAGGACTGGAAACAGTCTGAACTGTTATTCATGAAGCTTCCTACACGCAGAAGATATAAGTGACAGTGACTCTGAGACGTAAAGTTGGTCAAGTGTTGGATGTTTCTGAGGCGTAACTGTAGATTCAAAACACTCACAGGTGACACAGTAAATGTGATGCAGCAGAAACTGAACTTCAAGCTGCTCAAATCAATATTTCTATATTAAAAACTACCAGCAGAGAGTTCTGACCCGACTCTGCGGTTCTCCTCAGTTCTTCGGAGCGTTTTAGCGTCTTTCAGCTCGTCGTTTCGGTTTTATGACCCACGACTCATCACCATCATCATCATCATCATCACCACTGCTTTCATCAGTTCAGATGACCCTCTGAACACTACCTGTCCAGCAAACAGCAGACAGACACAGTCGGAGACCAGCGGTGGAAAATAACTAAGTACATTTTGAGGTGTTTTACTTGAGTATTTCCATTTTCTGCTACTACATACTTCTACCCCACTACACCTCAGAGGGAAATATTGTACTTTTTACTACAATACATGTATTTGATAACTGTAGTTACTTTGCAGATTCTCATTAATGATATAAAATATAATTAACGAATAAATTATGATGTAACATTATAGATTAAGATAAAACTTTATTGATACCTGGGTGGAAGTCACAAGCTGCCCAGCAGATAAAGTATATAAAGTCATTAAATTGAGCTCCACCTTCACAAGTGTCAGCATTAAAGTGATGAACACATTAATGCATCAATAATCCAGTAATATAATAAGTATTATTCTGAAATGGGCCATTCTGCATAATGAGTACTTTTACTTTACGTACTTTAAGTATATTTATTTATAACTTTCGTATTTTTAAGTAAAGTTTTGAATGCAGAACTTCTACTTGTAACAGAGTATTTGTACACTGTAGTACTGCTACTTTGAATTGAATACAAGATCTGAGTACTTCTTCCACCACAGTTAGAGACCAGCTGGTGAACATAGTGGAACATTTAGCAGCTACAGAGCTGGTGGAGACCAAACACGGAGCTAAAAGCAGAGTGAATATTGGACTTACTCCGTGTCTGTTAGCAGAGCAGCTTCAGTCCTCGGTCCACGTCTCCACAGGAGGCGTTCAGGCTCAGTGTTGATTGTAGGTCACCTGCGCTGAGAGCCCAACACACAATCACTGTGGTTACGCACGTAAACCGGAAGAAAATAGACTTAAAAGAGTAAAAACAAACTTCTGGTCGTGTTTACGTAGCCCGTGTTGACAGCTTGAGTTAAATTAAATTTATTTCTCATAAAAAACAGAAAGTCTCCTCTCCTGGACTCACTGTGCACAAGTGCATTGAAAATACTATAAATTATTTTGTCCCTTTTATTAAGTCATGAAGCGAACGATGTACCTTTCAGGACATTCGGGACATTTTATTGACATTACTGTGCTGATGTGATGTCAGACTCTTTGTGCTGGTCGAACATGTGGGTCTAAATGGAGACAAATGAGGGAAAAATCACACAAAACAGAACACAAAGAGTGTGTGCGGTGATGAAGGAGTGAAGTCATCCGACAGAGATGAGCAGGTTCACAGCCGCTTCACTGCAGGAAGCTGCTGAAGAGTGTTTTTCCTCCACACTGTTTGCTTTTTCTCCAGCGAAGCAACAAGACGTTTACTCCCCCAGAAAAAGACTCCACTGCAGGGGGGAGAGAGGGGGGAGTCACACAGTCACCTCTCATCTGTTACAGCTGCAGTTTGAATCAGTTCGTCCAGCTTATTACTTTCCTTCCTTCCTCGCCTTCCTCTCTCTCTCCTTCCTTACTTCCTTTATTACTTCACTTCATTCCTTCTTTTCTCCATCGATCCACTCCGACCGCCTTCATGCAGCTTTTTCTTCATCCTTCAATCCTCACATGCTTGCTTTCTTCCACGTCTTCCAGCTTCCTTGTCGTCTTCACTCCTTCCCTCCCTCCTTATCCTTTTACTCCTTCCTTCCATCACTTCTCCCCTCCATGTTTCCCTCATTTTGTTCTGCTTTCCTTTCCTCCCTCCCTTCGTCCTTCTTCCTACTCAGTTTTGGAAAGTGAGGACATTTTGGTCGGTCCTTACTTCTTCAAAGGGCTGTGTGTGTGTGTGTGTGTGTGTGTGTGTGTGTTTGATGGAGCAGTGTGTTTGTTCAGATGCAGGGTGACAGCGGACATGAAAGGCCGGCTGGACGCCTCGATGAACCCACGACACCGACCTGCGAGTATCACCTTGTGACACCCAGCAGTGTGTAGTGTGTGTGTGTGTGTGTGTGTGTGTAACAGCAGGTGGTATGTGGGTCACATTCCCCAAGAAAAAAAAACGTCTCTGTTCACATTTTAGTGTGAAGTTTGTGGTTTGTTTTTTAAATCCTGACGTGGTGCGTTCAGGGTCACGCTGAGGTGTGTCTTTGATTTGAATGATGCAAGAGTTAAAAATGTGATGATTAATGGAGAAATGATGATCTGCATGTTGAGCTGAAGGTAAAAAAAGTCTGACTCAAGTCCTGTACTGAAGTACAAATTAGACGTATTTGTATTTTACCTGAATATTTCCATTTTATGCANCAGCAGTAAAATGCAACATCCACATTAATGCAGCAGGAATATTAATCCAGAAACATCAGATATAATAGAAACACACTGACAGGGAACATTTTACTGCAACATGAGGACTTTTACTTTGAGTACTTTAAGTACATTTTGTTGTTAACACTTACATACTTTTACTAAATTAAAGGATCTGAATACTACAATGATTTTTTTCCCATTAAGACAGATGATAAAATGGAAAAGCCAAAAACAGAAAGAAAAAAAATCTCTAATATGATCAAAACCAATGAATGTGAATGTGAACATGTTAACTTTGTTGTTGTTTCATAAAAAATACGGTAAAGTGACTTTTGAAAGGCAGACAGACCAGCAGCTGTAATCATTATTGTTATTATCGATAGATCAGCAGCTCCGTCAGACATGTGGGGCAGTAAAAATGAAAGATATTGCACACAGAGATGATGAAACAGCAGGTCAGAGCAGACTGTTAATGAACGAGCGGTCAGTGAAGGTGAACAGCTGCAGGATGAATCTGTTCAGAGGCCTCAGCCAACCACACGGACTGTAGGTGGAAAGTAGCTCGTAGCTGCTACTGGTACAAAGCAACTATTTCACATTGTTGGTGATTATTGAACTTGCAAGAGACTAATTAAAAGTTGTTGAGTTTGCGTCCTGTCACAATCCAACGGTTAATGTTTAGATTCTTTAAATCACACGTTGTCCAGACCTTAAACGAATGTTTTAGTTTTTTTTGACTGAAACTCTGATTTATGACAGATTTATGATGTGAAACGAAGAAAAGCTGCAAACACTGAAGAAACTGGATCCTGCTGCTGCAACACATCTTCAGTATGTCTCGTGTTTTATTTTGATATCACTTTTAGTAACTCTGAGCTGATAACAGTTTTAAAGAAAACTATCCAGCAACCATCCTCTCACACAGGTGACTCTGGGAAGGGGGGTTCGGTTCTGCTCAGGGCAGCATACCTGCTGAGTCCTGGTTTTAAGTATTTTGACTGCTCTGTGTGAGAGTCTATAAACAGAACTTTACTGGGCGTCTCCTGCTCTTAAATTATGGTAAACAGTTTGGAAAACGTGGTCGTATTGTTCAGTGGTTGATGGTGAAAGCTGATCTTTGGCAGCTGGAGCGGCGCGGCGTGGCTGGTGGAGGGGTTTGTGTCGTCCTCTGGCCGTCCTGCTGTTCATCAAAGTGAAACGAGCTCATAAATCTGAACGACACGCCGCCGCTGCAGGAAGTGGCTCCGCAGCGTTCGAGGCCCAAGCGGCTCCAGTTTAAATGGCGGAGGATTTAAGCGAGGAGCGTGATCGGTCGGCGCTGTGGGAGCGCTCAGCCGCTGGCAGGTTTACGACCCCGGCTGCTGCAGCCTTCTGTTGGAGGTCTGGACCGGCTGAGAGCCGGGCCCATCATCGCTGTGATTGATGCTTCAGGAGCGTAAACAGGCGGAGCTGCACTTCACCTTCAGCAGTGATGAAGCACAGTGTCACTTCCTGTGTGGCTCGGAGGTCAGAGGAACATATCTGGACGTGTTGTCAGGCTGCGAGTTTCAAAAACCAGTAACAGAGATCCAAACTGTCACATCCAAACAACCACATGTTGGACAAATCACCTTTATTAACATTACACACCAACAAGAATCTACGTGATGATGTGTGCAGCACAGAAACAATTATTACGTTTGGAGTTCCTCTGTAAGATGGCAGCGTGGGAATCCCACAAGGAGAAGGGCCTTTTTTTAAACTGTTGCTTAAAGTGTCCTGTGTGGACCTGACTGACTCTTTATTTAATGAATTTTAATGCAACTTAAAGGAAACTTGTGGAGGTTTTGACCACTACAGTACCAGTCTCACAAACACATTCCTGCTTTCAGTCTGCGGCGGTCGAAACAAGAAACACAACCAGGAAAAACAGTGGACGTAAACAATGCAGGATTTTAGAAAACATCGTCTGTGCAAATGTTTTTAGAGGAAGGAAATGTATTTGACACATTTGTCAGGCCTCAGTCCATAAATCCACTGTTTCAGCACTCTGAGAAAAGCAAAGGCTCATGGGAGATCTCCAGCCAAGTCGAGCCAAGCGAACGTTTGGACGTGATCCACGGCGCTCGCCGGAGAGTCGTTTTCTCTCTGCGGGGGGTTCAGAAACACGACACAGCTGCCATTTTGTTTTTGTTTTGTGGAGAGCGTCCAGCTTACAGGCCGGGTCGGAGGTCGGCTGTCGAGATAACAGAGCTTTCTTTTTCTTTTTCAAAAACACAAACACGAGACAGATGGAGATTAATTTTTCATCTCTCAGGAGCCAGGATATTTTCCAACTGTACTCCATCAGCAAGACTATAAATATCGCTGTTATTCCAGTTATTATTCTGTTATTACTGGACGCTCCGTGTGCAGAGAAAAATGTCCTTTTTTTATCCTGCAGGACTGTAAATCATTTCTCAGCAGAGCTGATGAGAGAACGGTGGGAACTGAGCTCAGACCAGCAGACAGTACCGACTGATATTAGAGGAATCCATCACAGACATTTATAAACCATGAACAGAGTTTTATATTCACTGATTATTCCTCCGCACTTTAATGTCTCTGGTGTGCAGGAAAAACAGAAAGACAGAAACTGATGTAATCATTCCCAGGGAAACGTTGTTATACTTAAAACTGTGTCCTCTTCTTCTGCAATGATTTAATGTTGCCGACTGGAGAAGTAGCTCCACCAGCTGTTTATCTTCACTCAGCAGCAGTTCATGTTTTCTTTTGCAGATTTTCCGGAAATTTGGTTAAAGTTTGTGCCACCTTTGGAAGGAAAACTTGATTATGATTTTTTCTTCAATCTCCAACAAAAATGAATCACTTTTTCTTTTGTCCATGACCGAACTTTCCACAAAATGTCACTGAACTCTGTTGAATTTTTGTTTTCACTAAAACACATCGGAGCTTCCTCACTTCGGCTCCTCCTCACCTCTCCGGTGTCGGACACGGTGCTCCGGCTGATGAGTGGATGTGATGACGCGGGAGGCAGACTCTAATGAACACAAACAGCCGCTCGTCGATACGGAACCAGCCGGCCGGTTGAAAACAGCAGCGTTGTCATAGTGACGACATTGATTTCACTGCGAGGTGGCCGCTCTTTCTTTAGACAAGATGCTCGTTTGTCGTTTGGAAACCCGCAGGTTTTCTGTTTATAGCCTTTGGATAATCGACACTTGCAGCTGGTCCCACAGAATCTTTTATAAATGTAAACGTTTGATTCTTCGGCTTCACCCGAGACACGTAAACACAGGATATCTGCTGTGGAGACTGAACAGCAAACAAATGTTATATTTTTTTTTAATTAAAGAAACACTTTAAGATAATAAGATTAAAAAAATCTCCCAGGCAAGGCAAGTTTATTTGTAAAGTACCTTTCAACAACAAGGCAGTTCAGAGTGTTCACAGAAGACAGAAAGGAAACACAAGACGATATAGACAGAAAATATAAAACGACACAAAAAGGATTTAAAAAAGAGCAAAACAAAATAAACTAGAAGACAGAAATACTCTAAAATAAGACAAATCAAACAGTAGAGTAAGAATTACAGCACAGTGAATACATAATCAAAAGTTTAACTTTAAGAGAACTGAGAGTTGGAGAAGACCTCAAGTTTTCTAGTTTGTTCCGGATATGAGGAGCTTAAAAACTGAATGCTGCTCAGTTTTAAGATCACTGTTCACGTCCTGAAACCAAACACGGGACAGAGCGGAGCAATGTTCTGTAACAAGAACAACGAGTTCAATGACAAATCAGTAGTCATTCGTTTTAGAGGTCATGATCTGAAGGGTTGAAAGTTTTGACCTGTTGGTGGCGCTGGAGAAAAAGTCAGAGGATCACCAAAGTCAGCGGGACTCATCCTCTGGGGATCATGAATGTCTGTAGAAAGATTCATTATAATCCATCACACAGTTGTTGAGATATTTCACTCTGAGCCAAAGTGAGGCACAGACCATCACGTTAACATGCTGATTGTTCTGCTAAATGTCACATTTTAGCTAAAAAACTGGATTATTGTGTTTCTCATGTTGGAAATGTGAGACTGTTACAAACAGAACTGATGTAAACAAACCTTAACCTGCATCAGAAAACATCAATCACTCAGATTAAGATGTTGTCTGTCAGTCACAGCTTCCAGTCTCTGCTGGATGTACTTTGGTTTACATGGATCACCGTTACTCCACCTGGGCAACAGGTAAACAGCATATTATGACATTAAACATGGACCAGACTGGGACCCTGTTGCTACACCTCCTCGGGGGTGGAGTAGGTCAAAGGTCAGCGTGTCGGCAGGTGGCGTCCATCGTATCACCTGACCTCTGAACGACCTCATCAGCCGCTGCCTGAGAGACGCTGCTGATTCGTCCTTGTTACCACCGAGCCTCTCAGACAGCCTCCCCCCCCTCCTCACCCTGTTCTCTCCTCCTCCTCAGGCGCCGCATCCGTCTCGCGATTGGGTGTGATCCTGGCTGGTAACCATGGCGACAGTTGCCGGGGCCAGCCAGCAGCCGAGGAACTCAAACGTGAGGACTGTTGAAGGACAGTGGATGGAGAGAGGAGGGGTGTGATCCACTGGTGGGGAGTCTTGGGGGGGTAATAATAAGTGGGTGTGTGTGGTGGAGGATGGGGGGGGGTTCAGTAGGTGAAGACAGCCAGCTGTGTCCTCGGAGGCGGGCCACAGGTGTGTGTGTGGATGAAATAAATGAGATAATCCACAGGGCGGTGTCACAGTGCTGCTGCTGATCCCTCTTTGTTTTTTCTTCTCTTTGTCTGCAGAAATGACCACATAATAAAACTGAAGATATACTTCATATTTTCATCAAGCTGCTCCAGTTCAAGATGTTGTTTAAAAACAATCAGGACCCCCTTTCTTCACAGCCATAACGACAGATCTAACCGATTTCTAATATTTTAATCGTAACAACGGTCACACCAGACGATTCAGTCAAGACGCAGGACCACACACTTTGTGTTTACACCAAACAATTTCAGAGAGGTGATTCCAGAGACTTCAGATCTCACAGAAACTCTCGTGATGGTCGTGAGGTGGACGGTCGTCGTCAGCTGGTTGCACGTGCGTGTTGTTGTTGTTTTACACCGAAAAACAAAAAAAGAAAATAAAACCGTGGGGGAGCCATCAGTCGAGGAACTCGCCTTTTGACTGTTTGTGGCAAATTAACAGTCAAATTCATGTGAATATACGAAGCTTCGGTTGTTTTTGCTCAGTTTTCACTCCCTTTATTTACAGGCTCATGGCTCCACATGTCTTAGCCGGACATGTCGTATTTTATTATTTACAGGATATGTTGGGCTACTCAGAAATGCCATCAACTGGCCTGTGCAGGAGACTATACATGTTCTGGGAAAGCTTTAATGAAAGAAAAGAATTTAAATATTTTATTAGGCACACGTGGCTCTAGGCCTGCCAATGCTGTCTGTCTGTTGTCCACCACTTTGGACCAGACTGAAATATCTCAACAAGTATTGGATGCATTTCCATGAAATTTTGACATCGTTGACCCTCCGACTCTCGTACGCCACCAGCAGGTCAAAGTTTTCACTTATTCAGTGAATTAACTTGACATCTATTAGGTGAATTGGCACACAGTGTGTGGCAGACATTCATGTTCCCCTCAGGATGAACCGTAATAACTTTGGTGATCCTCTGACTTTTCATCTAGCGCCATCAGCAGGTCAGCATGTTAATGTGTCCAATACTTTGGTCTATGACCAAATACCTGCAGAACTACAGACATTCCCATCAGCCTCAGCTGGACTTTCTGTTTCCTGTTATGACACAAAATCAAACCAATTAAAACAAACAAACAAAAAAACAGGCCAAAAACTGAATGTACCTGGAGATCTTTCAGTCCCAGCTGGTCCTGAGTGGTGGTGACACAGTAAATCAAAAACATGGAGTGGAGTGGAGTATTGACACGTGGCTGGAAGATTCCTCATGGAGAGGATTACCCGTCTATCAGAAGGAAATATCTCTTTAAAACGTTGACTCTGCCAGCAAACTGTCAGTGTTGTAATAGAAATGCTGTGACATGCATGAAGAGTCCATGGAGACAAACGTCTCTCTGACTCTGAACCACGTTCTGACAAGCAGCCGTCATTGAAGCAAAGTCTTAATATGATAAAAATCTGTCTTTACAGTCAGAAATGGCAGCTTCAGTGAAAGCTTGTGGCAGCTCGGGTCAATAAGCGATGATCCTCTGGAGACAGTTGTCTTTGAAGTCCTCAGAGAGCAGCAGCATGCTAATCTCTTCTTTAAAACTCTTCACGCTTCAGTTTGACACTCCGTGACGTTATCGGTGCAGACATCCTCCGTCAGTGTCAAACTCTCAGTGATCCGTCCTGCATCCCAGAACTCCAAGCTGTCATGGCATCCTGGTGGGTTCACATTTACGATGCGTGCTGTGTTACCATGACAACCTGGGGTCAAATCTGGCCCAAGTCTACCTTTGCTGTCCTCGCTCTCCTGTCTTTCTCCATTTCCTAGCCATGCTGGCAGTACTGTGAGCTAAAGAGTTCAGCACGCTAACATTTGCTGAGTAGATCTAAACACAAAGTGCAGCTGAGGCTGATGGGAATTTCATGACTTTTGCAGGTATTTGGTCAGAAACTGAAGTATTGGATAAGTAAAAAATTTGACCTCGTGGTGGCACTAGATGAAAAGTTAAGGCATCATGGAAAATCATTTGGGGGATTCATCACTTGGGGACCATGAATGTCTGTGCAAAACTGCATGGCTAAAAATAACAATCACTTTGAATGATCCCTGCATTATTGAATGTGTCTCTTCCAAGCAGAATACAGCGGGTGGAAGCAAGATCCCTTCGTACCCCCCCGAAGAACAAGCCACTGTCATGCTCAGCCTCCCTCTGCTGAAGCCTCGCTAAGCTAACAGTTCAAACACCTTGGCCGTAAGTGAAGGTGAACACTCGGGGGCTAAAGTCACTGTTAATGCTTTCCATGTCGGACGGTAAAAATGACGCTTTGCAGGTCGTACTAGAGAATCTTTCCTGAAAGCATTGCGGGATACAACTGGATGCAAATGAAGATGAAATTCACTCCTTTAAGCTCTGTGGAGATTTGCCAAAAAACAGGCGGATGCAGTGGAAGGTCAGAAAGTTTAGTCCTTAACTAGGGAGGATAATTTGAGCAGTTTCTGGGATTCCTCTGTTTTATGTCCCTTACCTCCAAAATTGCAAACAAAAGTGCTGCTTTGCACAAAGTCACGTAAACTGTTGGAGAAAGATGAGAAAGTGACTCATTTACACCGTGTTTGCTAATGAGCAAGGAACTGGCTGGCACGCGAGCACTGACATGCCAACAGCAACAAGCAAGAAGTGTAAGAGGCGATACCACACGATGGCCCTCATTTATGAAACGAACGTACGACAGAAAACTGNTTGACTGTCGGTTGGAAACAGGAAATGAACAGCGGTCTCCCGGGTTACAGAAGCTTTGTTGACTCATCCATCCACCCCGGCCTCCTCTCCACGTGGACTTTATCCATGGATGTATTATATTATCTGGATACCGGATCCCAAGATGGCGCCTATTCAATCCAATAGAATTGCTCGCCTGTCGCATACGCCAAAAAGGTTTCTAGCTTCTGGGTTTAGTTCTGGGGTATGCGGCCCACTGAATATGCGCAGTAGTGTTACTCCCATCATGCCTCTGGCCCAGCCTGCCTGTGAGAACGCACAAAGCCACAGCGGTGACGTCATTCAAAAAAAAAGGTCTTTTCTGGGCTTTGGGAAAGTTTTACAAAGATTAAACCTCCGTAGCTTAAAAATCTACAATACAAAGAGTAATAACTGACCATGTTTACAGCTGGAGGTGTCCTGTCGACAGCTTTACAGACGTCTCTTTTACAGTGGTGGTCTATGGGTAAAATGCTTTTTGGGCCGCAGGGGGATTTTTTGTTGCAATACCGCGAGTGGCCACTGGAAAACATTGGAAGCAAGGCTGAGCGGCAGCGTCGTATCCAGTTCTTANTCACATAAATAGGTATTTTCAAATAGTTTGCAATTTACGGGGTTAACAGTTTTTGATATAAGATTAATTTATAGACTTTACATATCACAGATGTATAAATTAAATATTCAAACCTCAGCTGGAGTTTGATTGACCGCGGCAACGCTGTCGACTGCAGCAGTGATTTCATTCTATACAGCATTCTTCTGACTTCGCTTGATGCCACTTTTTAGGCTGCCAAATAAAACTGGTTGTTTAATTAAACTTGTGACGTTAGCGTTTCTGTCTCCAGGTCGGAGAAGTTCCTCTTTTTGGCCGGATTACGTTTCTCTCTGTCGTAAACTCTCGGGGCGAGGCGTCTAAACAGAGAGTATACAGGGGCGTGATATTTAAATGATGATTGTTTTCAGTCGCCACATTTATCAACGTCCGGTCATTCTTATGCTGGGATTGGCGAGATGCGA
>NTHP01000229.1:26561-42389 GCA_003416845.1 Oplegnathus fasciatus | reverse complement strand
TCCTGTCGACAGCTTTACAGACGTCTCTTTTACAGTGGTGGTCTATGGGTAAAATGCTTTTTGGGCCGCAGGGGGATTTTTTGTTGCAATACCGCGAGTGGCCACTGGAAAACATTGGAAGCAAGGCTGAGCGGCAGCGTCGTATCCAGTTCTTATAATACATTCATGACTTTATCGCTCTGTAACAACATCTCTTCACTTCCTCCTTTGTTCCCGTCATAATCACTACGACCACTAGAGGACGCTGTCATTTGAAGGTAAACAGATGCTGTTTTGGGGTTTTTGCTTAAACCACTGATGCTGCTGCTCTTCTTGGTGCGACGGTCTCCACAGGTACAGGTAGATATTATAACACAGGGTTACATACGTGACTATGTTTCTATGAAATGGAGTGAAAACGAGTTAAAGCAGCGGCGTGTTGTGTCCGTGTTTATCTCATCAGTTCCTCATCCTTGGTGAGCTCTTTGTGACACCAGAGAAGATCAATAAACACAACATGTGGCGCTGATGATGCAGGGTGATATCACCAAAAACTCCAGTCTATATGACGTAATGCTTACATCGCACCTAAATCGATTTAATAAGAGATTCAGATTTGATAAAACAAGAACAAGTTCTAAGAGACTTTAAACTGAACAGAAACCTCCTGCTGCAGCTCTGGGATCAGTTCTGAGATGAGCATGTGAGGAGCTGTTTATTTTGTCAGTGAATTTCTCTGTGGGCTTTTTGTTTTGCTATCAGGCCTCACCATGAGGATCCCATCCAACCACACACACACACACACACTCCTACATTTACTACTCAGACTGAACAGTGTGTTCCCAGTTCGACTGTAAGGCTCCCTGTTAGTGTGGGAGTCCATTTGTAGACTTCTATAAATAGACACACTGTGGTTTCTGCTCCACTTCCAGCTTGGTGTTTTGGTTCTAACCAGAACACTCGGATATAAAACTGAAGGCAGTCATCTGGTCTTCATTCAGCGTCGCAGCTCCTGATGCTGCTTTTCTGTCTTTGAGTCCTCGTCCTGTGTGCCGATTGTGCAGCTGAGATTTATTTTGGATGTTCACTTAACAATTCTTTGACATTTTCATTTATTATTAATATTATAATTGTTATTTTGTTTTTTACAACTAACCAAGAAAAAGTTGTTGTTCATGTTTGAAATTTCATGTTTGAAACTGGCTATTACAGTGATTTTTACTGACAGATTTTAAACACAGTTATGAAAGATTTTAGTCTACAATCACCGCTCTGCCACTGTAACATTATGATGTACGTTTAACTCACCAAACATCAGACCAGCACATCCGGAACAAATCGGAGATCAGGGTTTTTGGATTTATTGCTGGTGCAACCAACTACAAAGCAACTCTTCGGCTTAGCGTTAGTCATTTAAACCGGTTTGTTTAAAGTTTTTACGCTGTTGCCGTCTTTGCGAGAGGCAAGATTGTTGTCGAAAAGGGCGTGGTGATGCAGAGTTTCCCACAGGTTGAGAATTTACTTGTGGTGGTGGGTTGCATGGCGTGTGACAGCGCTGTGTGTGATGGCGCGGCGCGGCGTGAGGTGGCGTGGCGTGTGACGGGCATTGTTTTGCGTCTATAATTAGCACAATAATGCATATGATCATATTATTTAAAATTATACAGTTATGTTTGCAATGATATATGTTCCCAGGATTTTCCCAGGAAGGGGGGGGTCCGGACTCCCCTGTCCCCCCATAGTATCCACCCATGAGCCAGTCCAACTACCCTCGTAAGTTAAAATAAGATGTGTAACGTTAACACATTAAAAACGACATTTTAGGCATCCAATACACAAACTGCTTTGGACGGAGGGTACGCGGACCATCAGATCCGTGGAAAAGAGACGGTAAACTGGTTTATAATGAAGGATTTAAAATTCAGTCGTCACTCGCGCTGATTAACGGGGCTCAGCAGGCAGACATGCCGCTCCACCAGAAACATCTCTAAATGCACAGCAGGGTGCAGTACTGATAGTAAGTTAGTTAAATCTCCTTAATATCGGCGTAGGAAAAACCAATCGTCGATCATCCCTTGCAATCTGCAACCTCACCTCTAGATGCCACTAAATCCTACATGCTGGTCCTTTAAAGGTGGAGTCAGCAATTCTGGACAAAGATTGTTCATATTTGAATTCAACAGCCAAACAAATACACCCCTCCCTTCAGTGCTCCTTCAGAAGCCCCCCCCCAAAATTCATGGACGCCCATTGCCAGGGCAATGACACTAACAACTGGGCTGACCAAAAGAGAAATATGGCAGAATCCAGAACGTCTGCTGCCCGAGGGTAAGTTAGCCTCAATAAGTAATGTCAGTTGGCAAAAACTTTGTTTACATTTTCAAAAGAGCGTGACTGAGGTCTAATTTATTCATTTCTCCCTCATCCTGGTCTGTGAGTGGAGGCCAACAGTCCTCTACAGCGCCATGTTCACTAAGCCACGCCCACTTTAACCAATCAAATCAAAGGATTTTGTTTAATGTTAAAATCAGTGACTGAGTGACAGTAAGTAAGAGTCATAATTTGCTGTTTGCAGCTTTGGGGAACAGACTCTCTGAGGTCCTCCGTCACGTCACAGATTAAACATTAACGGTGGAAAACTGAGACTCAGCTCAGCTCCTGACTTATTCATCATGTCCGTGTTTCCAGCCGACTGTTAAGTCAGAGGAGACCGGAGACGCTGAGGGGTTAAAGCAGCGAGCGGAGGGCTGACGTTGGATTCGTCACAGCCGCGGACACCTGTCGGGGATCAGGTGACCTCCGGTGTTCGCTTCCTCCCTCGCGTCTCATCTGTCCAGGCTGGATTACAGTGTGTTACTGAGTGTGGGAAAAGGGGTCGAAGGGCGTGGCACACATGTGTTTTGACCTATTGTGTTGCCATGCAGGTAGATTTGGGTTTCACCTGGTGTGTCAGTGTTTGCCCTCGTTCTACCACATGCACACATCGAGTTCCTCTGGACAGCAACCCCCCGAGGATGACGTGTAAACAGTGTGATCCGATCTGATCCTGATATACCTTAGCATGTAGTACTATACTGTATTGTCTGAGAAGCTGAGCTGCCTGTAACTCAAACGCCCCACCAGTTTAAAGACAGACACACCTTCCACAGTTAAGTTCAGTTTCCCAACGCTATCGGCTTCCCAACCTAAAGGCAGACCCACAGCTGAACCTCCAAAATCAGAAGACAGACTGCGACTGCATCCACAGGGGTTTCTTGTCTTGTCCAGCAAACCAGATAACTGCACCTTCCAGTTTAAGTAAGACTTCCTGACAAAGCTGTCAAGGTGTCAGTTTAAAGGACTGGAGATTCTTGTTTTGGTTGCTGGTTGTTTGTTGACTGTCTGGCTGTCAGTAAGTCCTGCACTCACTTCCAGCTGCTGCAGGCAGACACATGATTTTGTGGTGAAAGTCAAGGACAAACGTCTCTTTTATAACAGCTTGACACTAAAACTCGCCTGAAAATGTCGAGATGAATCTGTTCCCTCAGCACGGCTGATGTGTTGCGACAGACAGAAAGAAAAAGATGAAAAGCGGTTAAAGGCTCTTTAGTTCTGTAAATTAATCTTCTTATGAAGTAAAGAGAAGAAAAGGCCGCCAAAGGGACGCAGCTGGAGCAGCAGAAATAAAAAGCTTTCGTGAATTCGTCTTCGACTTCATGGGAATCATTGTGAAAAGAAGTGAAAAAGCTGTTCTGTCCTGCTGAGTTTAAACTGATAATGAGAAAATCTTTCTGAGTCTCAGTTTGGAGCCAATAAATGTTTCATTTATTGGTTAATTCTGCTGCTCGGATACTAAAATAAAGCCTTTCTGATTGATGATTTCAAAGGTACAGTGTTTTGGCTTCTATTTATGTCATTTATCTTTGTTATCAACAGTTTATTTGTGTCGCTGTAAAGGACCACACGTGTTTTAGCCCATTTACCATTAGCTTATGTTACTGTCAGCCATTTTACTGCGTACGCCACCATTTTCAGCCACTGAATGTTTCTTTCATTTAGGACCATCCAACTCAAACAAGTTTCAAATCTCTGCAAGTGAATTAGCTTAATGTTTGCATCTTGTGTCATACGAACAATCGACACTGGTATCTTTTACACATGACCACCATCTTTTCCTAAAACAAGTCGTTTTTTAGCCACGCCAGCACGATCGATGGCTCTGCAGATGATGAAGTCAGTCAGTCCACCATTTTGGTCCAGACTGAAATATCTCAACATCTATTGGATGGATTAACATGAAATGTTTTACAGACGTAGTTTTCATCTCACACCAGCTTCAGTTTTACCAACAATACAGGTAGAGTTGTCTCAAATCGCACACGGCTGTTGTGCACTTACCGGAAATGACGATCGCAACATTTGACCGCTTCGTCGTCTTCTTCGTTTTAATGGCGAATTGCAACCAGGCGGAGCATTATCACCAACGGCACCCTCTCGTGCAGGTATTATCGGCCTCCGCTGGTTGGAGGATGTATGCCTTTCAGCCAACTGCCAGGTCACAGTTCACGTGTTGAAAGGGGCGTCGTTACCAGAGGCCGGCAGACACGTCTCCCCCACAAGCTTGAAGGACGGCCAAGAAAGCAGTGGCGACCGCCGGCAGTGCAGCAGAGCCCTCGCCTTACGAAACAGAACAAACTTTTAAATTAGGCCTCGTAGAGCTAACATGAGTGAAGATTCAGCAACTGGATTGCTTATTTCTCGCCTCAGATTTGTTCAGTGATTTTGGTGGACTGCTAAGGTGAAGTAAGTGAAAGTTTACATAGCCTACAACCGCTGCAGCCTCGGCCGCCATTTTGATAGGTTTGTGGCCCCTCCCCGTCTGCTACGCAGGCAAGATGGAGTACACCGTCCCGGTACTCGAAGTGCACTGCATTTTGCCGTACTTGTCAGTGTGAACGCACCTATGCACTTAGCGAGTGTAAGTACAAAAATAGGCGAATTGAGACGCAGCATTAGTTTCGTTTTAACCAAACCACAAATGTTCCCCAATCTTAACCACAGAGGTGAAGTCTGAGGGCAATGTCGTTCTGCTGATGGTGGTGTACGCATTTTCTGATTTAGTTTGGATCCAGAATCTCTATCGCACAAATTTCCATAAAATGTGTCCACAGGATGAATCCTAATGACTTTGGCGATCTCCTGATTTTTCATATAGCGCCACCAGCAAGTCAACGTTTCCATTTGTCCAACAAGATAATAACTGAGTACCTGTCTGCCTCAGCTGTACATTGAGCCTAATGCAAGCATGCTAACATAGCATATGTAGATTATTCTGAATGACTGGGACATTTCTTTTTAAATGACACGTTGCTGTTGAGTTTTATCAGTATAATTATCACAACCAAAATTCAGTTCACTTTCTGTGGTGGCAGAAATATAAGTGATGTAAATCTCAGCAATAAAACACAGTCTGCATGGCTGTGACACCACTGTGACAAAGTGGGGAAATACAGTACGTTATTTTTATGTTTTGGGTGAACTGACCCTTTAAAATAATGAAGGTGAAGTTGAGAGAATGAAACCCTGATGGTGACGTGTAAAAGTCACACAGCGTTCATTCTTCATGTTTCGTGACTGCCTCCCTGCAGACATCTGGGATCTGTTTGTTCGTGGTCGTGTTTGTTTACAGTCGGTGAAAAATGGCTGTTGGTCTTTGATTCGCCGCCGCAGTTTGTTGATCAGTAATGTACATACACGTTGACTGTTTGAATTATTTGATTATAGCAGCGTTTATAAATCACAGACACTTGCAGAACCACCCACGTTTAATGTACATTTTCTCTGCAGCAATGATTGATTCATAACATGCATATGTTCATCAGCTGTGCAAACATTCATGTATTCAGTATTTAGCAAGAGAAACAGGACTTCAGAATTATACACAAGCATGTCACCTTAAAATTATCTTTTATGTTGGTGCTCTTTTTCTCTGTAAACAACATAATGTTTTTGTTTTCACATTTATATTCAGATTTCACCTGCAGACAAGTTCCCAAAAAATATATTGATCTTGCAGTTTTAGCTGCAAAAAAATGTATAATAACGTATTGGAAATCTGAATATCTACCTACAGAATCACACTGGTTATTTATTAAAAAGAGGGCGTTTTGATAATTTGACCGTAATAAAACACATATTTACTTTCATTAACATAATTATCAATATAAACTACAGTGATTGTTATCCTCTTCCTGCTGGAAACACATCTTTTGGGTGCACTGGGTCAAAAAATCTGAAGAAATATCAGTTTAAACCAATCTGCTCCTTTATTTGGTGAAATGGATAATAAAGGGGCGATATGTTGTCCCACACTTGGTGGGTGTAATGAACACTGTGTCTCTGGAAGCTGCTGGTGTGATTTTAGTGTTGGTTACATACAGTATGCATCAATAAATCATCTGTAATTTGATTAGCTGTGTGATAGTTGACAGAGTTTCTTCAGCGTGTCTGTCTTTGACTTGGCGGTCCTTCAGGGTCACAGTTCCCACTCAGCTGTGTGCAGGTTATTTGATCTGAAGCAGACGTGCAGACAGAGGACGACTCAGTGCTGATTCGGGCACTCGAACAGTTTGCCCTCTCGGTGTTTGGCTGCAGGATGTGTTAACTCTGTCTGATCTGGACATTTTGTTCTCTTATTAACTCAGATATAGTGTATAATAGTCAACAACTGTCAAACAAGACTAATAATCTGAAGTCCTTGAAATATGTTTCTTCAACCTGCCACTCATTTCTTTAAGGAAAACTATGACTAAATATGTTCATCAACGACCTTTTTTCCCATGACTGAGACGAGACGATGATGAGACGGCACCGACGTCATTAACTGTGACCATATCAACATGCAGTATTGTTGTTTACTTTCTGGTGCGTTTAGACTGAACGTGGAGCAGATTTCAGTGGCGGCACAATGACAAAGCGAAGGGAAAGATGTGAGTGGGTAGAACAGACGTGAAGTAACTCCAGGCATCGTGAACTGAGGAAAAGAACCGTTAAAACAGTTGTGCACCACTTCGTGAACATACAGAGACGAGAAAACAGGAGGCGTCTTATCGTTTTTCCAGCCTACTTTAGATGAAACTACGCCCACTTCTATATGACCAAAGCCTCGACAGCTGCGTTTCCATGGAAACCACGCTTACGTTGGTCCCCGATATATGACAGCTGCCGTAGCTCAGAAAATAGCGCTTTTCAAAGATGACTGACGATCACAGTTACACAGAACTGAGGTTATTGATCTGTTTATGTTAATTCGCTGCGGTTTTAAGTTAGAAGAATATACTAGCAGACAACATCTGATAGTCGTTAAAGGTTAATTCTAGTGACCGGTTCTTTTAAGTAACCTGGTTCGTTTCGTTCACCCGCCACTAGCGAACCAACTTACGAACGACTCTTGTGGTTCTGTATTGTTTTAATACCCCCGGATTTTTTTATTCACATCCGCTTGCGAATCAAATTAACTTGTCGTTCAAAAAGAACGATTTGTTCACAAATCTAACATCACTAGTTAATTCATAGATTTTTTTCAGCCTGTCAGACGTCCGCAGCACGAGCACGTAGCTACGTTAACATTTGAACTGACTTCTTTCCAATAAGCTCACACCGTGTCCTCACAGCAAGCGAACGTTGCGTAACATCAGACGCTGTCTGTCCACACTGAATCTGTTAAATATGAATTTGTATATATCTGTCACATCATGTAAACAAAGCACGTACCTATCAGCTGATCGCTTGAGATCAGACTGGAGACGTAACCACTCAAGACGTGGGAGTACTGTCAGTCTATCTACGGTTGTAAAACACACATTTTATCCTGTGATATTGAGATGTTTCTTTACTGGAATGACATACAGTATAGAAAGAAACTTCCAGCTGCCTGGCGATCTCCCTCCAGCCAGTTGCCACCTTATTTAGGTTTTTGTAGTTAAATGAGGAGGTTTCGTTTAGATAATTCCCTTTCAACTTGATGCAGCGCTTTCAACATGAGTGACAGGAAAAAATAGAAACAGAGCGCCCGACAAAAGTTCAAAACGGCGTGCTGCGTCGCCCGCGGGCAGTTAGGACATTCCAATAGAGAACAATGCAGTCGAACTGATTTTGTCGCTGACGCTCGCTCGCGTCGCATTCAGTTAGGACACAGTGTAAGAAAGGAGGAAACTTCCTGTCACTTTAACAGCTATATAGGCTAAGGTTATTATTACCATGTAGAAATGTCTCACCTGCCAGTTATACCTTTCTAAATGATAAGCTACACATAATACAGCCTGTATGCTGCACTCAGACTGTTAATTGCTATTTTCCAAGCTACTGTAGCTGTTTCACAGGAGCCATGGATTTCCATGGAAACGCAGCCATCGAGGCTCGCCATACGGAAGTGGGCGTGGTTTCATCATCATCATCGCACACCGGAGAGAGATTGGCAGGGAAATAAGAGACAGTTGGTGTGATTTGGTGAGAGTCACTTAAACAAAACGGGTATCTTTGGCTCTGACTGTCCTTTATTTATCTATTTTTTTTCTGTAGCTTCCCTTGTTTTTTTATCAGTTCAGATCTGGTTCTGTTCAGCTGGGATGTTGACTCCTTTTCATCATTACATTACACTCGCAGTAAATAAATATAATAACTAAAAGAGGTGTTCATGCATTTTAAATCCTGTCTGAATGAATCGTCTTTGTTGTTATCGCAGAATCAGATGAACTGTGGGAGCTGCAGACCAGTCGGTGTGGTCACTGTGGGGACTGGACGTTTGTGTTTGTATGTGTGTAGTTTTGAGCGGTTCGGTTGTGTGTAGTCTGTGTTTATGTGCGTTTAGCAGGGGAATAACATTCCTCAGTATCACCACAATGATGATAAGTGCAGTTCAGACAGTCCACATGACCTCCAGCGAGCTGCCTGCCAGCGGTCAGTAATGAGCAGGGTGGAGGCTCCACCGGAAATCTCTGAATATTTCACAAAGTCTTTTCAGGACAACAACAACAAGAAAGAAGAGACTGGCACACATATTGAAAATACACACAGCACGGTGTAAAAGGACGAAAAAAACAACTTGTATTTATCCAAAGAAGAATCGATTGTTCGCCACACATCTCCCTCATTGGTTGTCCAATCATAGCAGTGAACACGGAGTTAACATAATCCCACTAATTTTGTGGGGTTATGTTAAAAAAACATTGTTCAGAATTGACACATCCACTGTCCTGTTCTGTCCTGCTCTTTATTGGGTTTAGAGAAGTTTACCTGGGATGTCCTCTCAAAGACTTTTCTTATGTAACAGTGGCACATATACACAAATACATTAATCTAAAGCTCTGTGCTGCTTGCTCAAGTGACTTATTTTAAGTATTTTTCTTCAGAAGAACATTCTATCTTAGAAATAAAACAGTTTTTATTACATTTTTGTCTCATAACAATAACTAAGCTCATGAAGGCTTTTAGTTTTATTTCCACGAGTCAGCTGGAAGCATTGAAAACCGGCCTACAGCTACAGCTGATAAAACCTGCCAGCAAACGTTCAGCCGGTAAAATTGATTAAAAATAAGATCTTCTGTCTGAAATCAAGGACCAATTGCTTAAACATCTATCATGAATTTTAAGTATTAAATCTGCCACCATTTTCATTGTAACTCGCATAGAATGGGAAGATTGACAGGCGCATTAACAGTAACTAAGGTGGCAGGGCTTAGATATGGAGCCTGAGTGGTCCATCATGTTTTTTTTTCTAGTTCGTGTGCTTGTTTTACTAAATCGTGTGTGAACGAAATACTTAAATCCTGGCACAACGTACTCAAAATGAGGGATGTCGACGTTAAGGTGCTTTGACTAATAACAATGCCTTGACTAGCAAGCGTTGACAATATGTCTCCATAATGCATCCCAAAACTGAAATAAAACGAAATTATTGAATCCCTATCCATTATGAAGTGAAAAAATAACAAAGAAATGTAGCTACTGTCTTGTAAAAATTGCTCCTTCCTGTCGTTCTGGTTCTATGAAACTGTGGGCAGTGAGTATGTTCGTGCGATTTAAGTATTTTATGCACACGTTTTACCAAATGAGCACACATAATGAGTAAAACGTGCGAAGCCACCAGGGGGCGATCCAGATGTTTTGGCTTCACTTTTGGGAGGCTGTCATGTTGTCCATCTTTATATACAGTCTGTTGTGTCACGTCATTGTTTTGGCCGATGCTCGCTCGCGCCTACGGAGTGCGAGCAACAGGATGCTGACTGCAGCTGACTTAACGACCACAGGTGTCATTGTTAACAAGCATTTTCTGAATGTTACATACAGGACCTTTAATATTACAGCACAAACTTCTTGTTAATTTGTTTGTTTAATAATTCTTGACAGTTCCTGACAAACCGCAGCTGTTTTTGGCTTCCACAGACATGTAATGCTCATTAGATATTTTTTATGATTGATGGTTAATTGTGAGGTGTACCACAGGGCTCCATTTCTGGCCCACTCTGATTTGCCTGAAAACTTATTTTAAATGGACTTTCCAACCCTGCAGATGGAGTGTAATCCTACATAATTAACTTTTGTTATTGAAAAGGTTTCATACAGCTCAGAACTTGTGATGTAACAATTTAGTTTTTTTGACCCAGTTCCCGTTACAAGTCCTTTACTGCTGGATATCTGCAGATACAAGTCAGATCCAACTCTTAAATTTACCTAGATATTAAATATGTCATATGTCATCAACTTACTCATAGAATTAATATTAATTAGCAACAGCTCACATGACCTGCCCCCATCGTTTGTCATTTTAACCAGTGAAAGCAACGTTCAGCACCAGCTAAAATGAGAAGCTATAGCTGAATGTTTTGTACACCTTCTACTTTCTCTTCTTAATCCACTTCGTCCCAGGAAGGACATAAGGCTGCAACAATCTACGTGTTTTGTACACCACTCTTTACTAATAAGAGAAAAGAGATTACGGCTTATATTACAGGCATGCACACTCTTAATTTTCACTTGCATATGGAGTGAAATGCTGGCAGTGTAGAGCCCGGCTGCAACACTCACAGATTGAGGTGGATAAAACACAGTAGAGTTCAGTAAAGAAAGGATCGGATTTTGATCGGCTTCATTTTAGCTGATACGCTCCATTAAAATATGCCCGTATCGGCCCTGATAGAAGAAGAATTACTTTATTTATCCCCTGGGGGAAATTAAATAATGATAATGATAATGATACTGATCCTTAAGATCGGCTTGGGACATATCTGCTCTGAGCAGTAAAGTTTGTTTGCAGGAGCAGCTTCACTGGAGACTGTAATTAGCTCATATATTTCACATGTGATCTTCAGCTCCTGCACTCGGCCCAGGTCAGAGGAGTTCACTGGCTGATGGGGTCAGCAGGGACACTAAACAAAGCAGCCTAACACCACACGCTCTGTACCACCATCACCAAAAACAACCTACAGCCAAGATTCAGTTATCAATCACCAACGCTGCACCGACATGTTTATGTAAACACAGTGAATAATGCCTCTCAGGTGTGCTGTTTGTCTCATAGAGAGACCTCAACATGTCGACTAAACAATCAGACTAGTGTTACTGGATAGAGGTGGGGGGTCGGGGGGTGAGGATAGCTGAGAGTACAATGAGAGCTTGTTTTCAGGGGGTCTGGGGCTCATGACACACCCATGTTGACAGGTAAATAATAAAGTTGTTATGAGCCAAGAACATTCAATCTGTTAGCATTACCAACACCAACTGTAGAAGAACAGTGTGAACAGTGTGTCATGGATTCTACATTCCAAGATGGCGTCCCATTCATTTCGGTGACTGTTGCTCACCAGGCATGTAACTGTACCAGATCTATCAAATTCAGATCATACAAAGAGTCACTTCAAGATGTTTGTGTCGCTGTGAAAAATGTATTCAGCAGTGCAGTTTGTAATGATTGTGTGTGGGAGAAAGTCTGACCACTGTGCCAAAGTCACATCACAGCTCTTGTCCTGTTGGTTTGTAGAATATCTCAAACTTATTAAAAGATTTCAATAAAACTTAGACAGTAGATGAAAGAACAGGTGATTTGTTTTTGGTGCAGATCATCGGTGAAGATTTGCATGGAGATGGTGCACACGTGTTCCAACCAACTTTCAAGAAACCTCAAATATCCCCACGAACATTTTCACCTGTGGTCAGTCCATCCCATCAGCTCTCCTAAAACAGACCTAAACTCCCCTGGAAGCAACAAAAGTTCAAATTTGACTTTTATGGCACATTTTGTATGAAACCAAATGCTACCCAAGTCATTCTTTTGTTTATATAATGACAAAATGTTCATATTGAACATATTAAACATTCAATGTCGACAAGTTTCCATCTGTGGTCCCTCAAATATCCTCTTTTCTGTTGTTTTATTCCCTCTCCTTCTCCGTGTGGTGAAGCTGCTGTCACATTCTGTTATTTTATCACCAATTTCACACACTTGAATGAAAATAGCTTTAGCACATGTATCCCATGATTGTCTGCAACTGTGTGTAGTTTTGGTTAAAGTTTCAGCCGCATTTGAGCTTCTGTATTTAGGCTTCAATCATACGTATGCCCTTAAATTTTGTTTTGGTCTGACAGCAGCGAAAAGGCTGTGATTGGTGGGGTTCTGGATGGTTCCTGTCCATATAATCCCCCCAACACACACACACACACAAAAGCAAATTAAAAAGCGATTGAATGATCCCACAGGTGTGTTGTTACATTCACTGAACTCTCTGTCTCTCTCGTTAGCATATTTTATGCTTGTTTGTGTGTTTTTCTCTCCCGGCTGCAGGTAAACAAGCTGTAAACGACATTCATGTGTTCAGACGTCATCGTGTGTCTCCTCCTCCCCAGCAGACAGCAGCTCTGTGGGGTTTTCTGTGTCTGGAGGCAGCGGGTGAGGAGATTCTGCTCGGTAACCCGTCGTCATGGAAAAGACACCTGCGCTGTGATTGGTGGAGAGCTGCAGCTGGAGGTGTGCGGGGGTATCTTCTGTCAGACAGATGAGGTGGTCAGCTGTGTTACATAACAGCGCTTTGTTTCGTTCAGGCTCATCGAGAAGGTGCTTTATTATATTTATATTATGTTGCACTGAACAAGCTAAAATACACATGAACAGAAACAATAATCATTATGAAAGTTCAGCCGACAAAAGCTGGACATCATGAGCTGAACATTTACTGCAGAGGTGTTGCATTATCACCTCAGATGTTCCTGTTATTTTGTCCATCCGCTACTTCGACTGTGCAAAGTGTTTGTTTGTAGAAAAATAAACAATAACAAAGTAAACTGCTGTCTGTTGCAGTGTCTTTTCTGATGCTACCACTAGGGGGCACCAAAGTCAGACATTTTCTAATTACTAATTTACTAATAGTTAAGCGTTAGCGGTCAGTGTCTTTCTCTGTCAGCTCGCGTTCACATAAATGTTGAAAAAGTTGAAAAGGGAATTTTTGAGTTTTGGAATATCACAAAGAGGAAACTACTTTTTCTGGAAGAAACAAAAAAAAGTGACCGCATACACTCTCGAGTTAAGACGAGTATCGTGAGCTTTTCTAAAACACGTATCATTGAGCTTGTTAACCTTTAAACTCAGATCCCTGTTCCTTCTTGTGCCAACAGTGCTGACCACCGCACCGTTCCTGAGTGTGAAACAAGGATTTGGATTTCCTGTTAGCTTTGGTTTAGCAAGGGTCTGCACTGAGATGTCATTTAGAGGTTTTGCTGAATTTACAGCATTTACACTTGCAAAGTAGCAAGTAATGCAGCGTTCTTATAGAACCGCAAAAGTCTGGACTAACTTCCACTTTCGAAAGCAATGTTTATGTTCCATCGCTTCTCTTATCAACAGTCTGCTTTGGTGTCCTGCGTCCATTATAAAGCTCTGTAGTTTCAGTTGCCTAAACTTACAATGCAGCTTTTTTACAGTTTAGGAATGAGGACAAAAATTATTCGTGGTCAAACTTTTCCGTGGCAATTTATTCCATGATGAGGAAATGTTCCTAATTCTGTCTTTTAGTTTGTCTTCCAACAGCCATGTTGTTTTATACCTTTCTTTTAATGTGGGGGGGGTCGACGATCCGACATCCACACCCACTTCACGCTGTGATTGTCAGCTGTGTGGAGGTGAGAAAGCAGTTTGAACTTCTCTCAGCTCTTTTTTCATTATTCATTATTATTCCTGTCACTTTGCACGTGAACAACTGAATGCAACACTATGCACGTCTTCCAGGAGAGACTGTCTGAACATGTGCGCTGTTATCTCCATATTTAAATGATGTCACGTCTCCCTCCTCTCTACGACAACCAGCTTCTCAGTGTCGTCCTTCAGAACAACTACGAACACTCTTGATTTCCGACGTGACAACATGTTGTACGAGGCACTTCTAGTATAACCCGGCCCTGACTCTCTCACTTTACTGCCATGTCCCTGTTTCTTGTCTCTTTGCTCATGTTACTTCCACCTCCTCCCCATCCCTCTTTCTCTCTCTTTTCTCTTCCTCCTCCTCCTCCTCCTCCTCTCTGCAGTGTCCTCCAGGGTTGACCAGGGGAGCCTTTTATACAATTACTGCCAGTGGAGAGCCATAATTTCATTCTCTCTCTCTCTGCTGGTGGGTAGATGAGAATAAAAGGGGGTGCTGCACCTGGAGAATACATAATGGATCAGAGAGCGTAGGATAAAAATAGCCGAGGACAACGAGGGAGGGAGGACTCATGACTGTGTCCTCCAGCAGAGAGGCCTGTGGTTTACATTTGAACCTCATGTTGCTCTGGGAGAAGAGGGGATGGTGGTTTCTTCCTTGGAAGACATCACTTTGAACCCAGTGCTGGCTTCTTCGATAAGACGCCGCGGAGCTCGGGATTGAAGTCAGATGTGCGGCGCAGTTGGCGGTTCTTCCTCTGTTATTCAGTTCAACCCTGATGAATAAGTGGTTTCAGTGTTTTATAACGAGCAGAGGATGTGGACTTAAGTGTTCTTCGAAAGCTGAGATCTTAACTAACACACAGAACTGAGCACGTTCTCAAAGTGTAACAGCTGGTTCACGGTCGAAACTGAAGACATAAATATATATGTACATTTCTCTTCTTGTGTAGTCTGGCTAAAGTGGCAATAGACAACTCAGTTCAATTCAAACTTTATTTCAGACTCACAGGAGGGTCCATAGCAAGAAAAAAAAGGAAAGAAGACATGCGAGATATAAGACAAAGACAACGCTCTCCGTTTTCCTCAGAGCAAACTACCAACAGGACACACTACAATTGTTTGCAAATTTCCGTGAAAAAATGATCAACACCACTTTGGAAATAAGAGAGAAGAAAGAAGCATGTTCACTGAAGAGTGAAATTGTTATAATTTTATGTTGAGTAATAACATAGCTTGAGTAACTACTGTACAGCAGGGGTTGGTGTCGGGGTGGAGGGGGGAGAAAAAGAGTTTATTCATTCATTTAATATATAATGGAATATAATTCTTTAGTGTGTGTTGAGAAAAGCGAACTGTGTTGGTGTGTTACTTTATGTTTTTACAAAATGAAAGAAACTGCGCAGCGGAGAGGGTGATAACTTATTTTCTGTCTGTTGATTTTCATATGAACAAGTAGTCATAACTCAGTCAAATCTGAACACATAGACTCAGCGTGCCATACCCTTTCTGAGGACATCATTATATCATCATAACATCGTCATAACTCGCCTGAGAATCATCACGTTTTTAGGTTTTCTTCAGTATCAAAGTAATCCAGTGACAGTTGTCTGCACACTAATGGTTACACTGCAAATTCTGCTAATAACTAATTCGGTACACTTTTAATGGTGCTAATTTGTCAA
>NTHP01000229.1:11948-26288 GCA_003416845.1 Oplegnathus fasciatus | reverse complement strand
ATATATATATATATATATATATATATATATATATATATATAAATGATGATATATACAGTATACAGCACGCATAGATTTGTTTGATTGATGATATTTACATGATAAAAACAGTGTGTATTTAAACGGTAGTATATGTCAAGGTATTGGGTAAAACAGGCAGACTGACATCCCGTGTAACCAATCAGAGAGCCAGAATAAGCAGCTACGGTGTGACGACCTGTTGTGGGTGAGCCAGGCTGGTTGACGGCACTTCGCGTACTGCTCGTGTTTGATGTTGTTATGGAGTTAATAGACTACTCGGTCTGAGTACAAATAAGCTGTATCGGCCAGCAGTTTATTTGACAGTATACTTAATGCAACTAAAACGTAGCGTACGCCGCAGCGTGTGCCGTAAATCAAGCCTTCATTTTGCCGGGAGATCGTAGCCGCTGGCAGACAGAATTGCTTATAGGGAACTAATCTAAACGCTGTGGTGTCATTATTCTACAGCCATTACATTGTGCAATCAACATTTACTTCATAATTATAAGTTAAAGCAATAAACTTGTCTGTTGCCAGAGTGAGACCTGAGACCTCATCCATAAAGGTTTTCTTGGATTTTTACACACAATACAAATAAATAAATATTCTCTTATTTCTAACATTTTCCAGCCGGTCTCTGCTCTGTCAGACCTGATCAGTGTCTTAGTTACAGAATTTTAGCTTCAGGAAGAATCAGCCTTTGAGGGGATGAAGTCCTCTCACGTCCACAACTGTGAGGCAGCGCTGGGACCGGCACATCAGTGGGAACAGCGACTCCTCTTTTGATCAGTCCACATTTATTCTGACTGAAGCTCAGCATGTGGCTGTCAGGCCTCCACAGCCTCAGAAGTTCATCAGTCCTCATCAGTCTCATCTTCATGTTCTCCTTCATCAAAGACCCTCTGAAGGGAAGATGGCTGAACAGGTAGCAGTGACTCTTCTGAGACGCACCGAGCCAAATCACTTTCCTTCAGGTCTGAAGATTCTGTACCTGCTTTCAGCAGCGGTGGAAGAAGGACTCAAATTTATAAAGCTGCATTAATCATTTTTGGCCACTATGGGCAGAAAATAATCACAACATGCTGATAGATTAACCGCTAGAAAGTTACAACAGAGTTAGTAAGAAGTTGCCTACTTCCACATCCAGCAGTTTCGCAGTGACAGGCTCGTTCCTTCGGACTTGTGTTTGTGTCACCTGATGTTCTCTCTCTTTTAGCTCTGGTTTGGTCTCCACCAATCCCTGAGAAACACACGTGGCTCTTTAGCTGCGAGAGCTTTCAGTTCACACAAGTGAGAACTAACACTTGTTTGCATTTGTGGTACTTACGTCACAACCTAACAGGCGACTTGTTGTCATGGTAACGTTACTGTAAGGCAGCAAACAGCCTCATCTTAATTCTCAATTGTGTCATCCATGGTGCTGAGTCACACATTGCTTTTCAGGTGGTTTTATGTTTTGATCAAAACATGTCTCTCAGGAGTTAATATCTGTTGATGTCTTTTTTATTTTCTTTGTTTTGTTTGTATCGATTTTCCTGTTGTAGGTATCAGTACAAACTCTGGCCCATTGCTAGTTTGTACTTTTGTTGTTTAAACCCTTTTGGGCGGGTAATAGATCACAGATGGGTCACAGAGTGCCAGAATGAGAGAAAAAGAAGTCTGAAGCCGACAGCCAGAGAAAATCATTCTGACCCCTCCAGAGCCTGACAGGAGAGGGTGACTGATGAACACAAATTTGAAAATTTACTCCTACACAGGCTACACGTTTGTGGGAAAGTATTTCATTTTTACAAGAGAAGACGCTTCAAGGACGAGGACTCAAGGGGTTAACTGGAGTACTGCTGTAGATACCTACAGCGTAGGTTTTGAGTCAGTTCAGATCCACCAAATCATTAGACGATGTCTCATGTAATCAGTCCGTATCGTGCTTGATTTATATTCCTCACACTGTGTTTACGTTTTTGAGGAGGTGAATGTCTACGGTGTATCTTTGACGCCTACTTGTGTAGGCTATGTAGCAACGACGTGACCCCTTAATGCACAACCACAGATCAAGCTAAACAGAGGAAAAAACTAGTCTGATGAAGTGTTTCCTGTCTTCAAAAAGTCTTCTTCCATTCTGCGTTGTCCAGTGGTGGAAAAGTCAGGGTCACCATATAATCAGGGTCATTTTAGATTAATATGGTATCTCATTAAGTACAGGTCCGTCATATCTCATATATGCACTTTGGAAAGCCTATGCATTAAGAAATGTTCCAAATATTCAAAGGTTTCCAAACTTGTCCTTCAGTGTGCAAAATCATTTCACTCTGATAAGAATGAGCTTCTCACTACAGCTCAGACTCACTCTTTCATACTGTCTCCCATCACAGCAGGATATTTACTGTCTGACCTCCCATTTCTTTACCTGTAGGAAGGTCATTCTTTTGACTGATGGTTCATTTCACACCTGCATGGTTCAAAAAATGTCCCCAGTGAAAGCCAAACTGAAGACGGACTAACCTGCAGTCTACATGCTCTGATGTGTTGTCCTCATTAGCCTGCCCTGGGATCAGCACACATTCACATTTAGATGAGTTTTAAGCATCGCCAAAGACTGGAGATTGGCGAGCGTCCCAGCGATGAAGGAAAAATCCCACGTCCTGCCTGCCAGCAACCAGAACTAACGGTCGATGCAGAAATCAGATTCTTCTTTTTTCCCTTTTTTCTTTAATAAATCTCCGCAGACCAAACAGAGTCCAAGAATTACACTTGGCACATCTGAGATGGGCTGGAAAGGTTTCAGCCGTAAACCGTAAGCTTTCAGTCAATCTGACAGACCTCCCAAATCATCCAAATCTCAGTACCCCCCTCCCCCTGCTCCCCCTCTTAAGGAACGGTTAACTCCTGGGTTTTGAGTTTTTTGTGTGCGAGAGCTCAAAGCATTCATCTTTCTGGCTCGTAACAAAAACAGGACGGAGCTGTGTAACCGGAGAAAAGAGAGTCGCGGTCATTGAAGCTTCTCCGCGAGGCCAAAATGAGAAACAAATGGCTGCTTCTCTGTTAGCCATCGCTGCTGGCTCGCGTCCCGGACTCCTCGTCCTCTGGAGGCTGGCGTCTGTTCTCTTCAGCAACAACAAAAACCTGCATCGGCATAAAGAAAAGAAAAAACGAAAACTCTTCTGTTCACATCAAGTATCACATCACGCGCTCGCTCGGCCTTATCAGGTAGGACCCATCTCATCGACTTCAGGCCAAGACAAAGAAAAGAGTGGTTTTAAAATAGAAAGCTGGACGTCTTTCTGTCTTTTTTGTACCTTTGGATCGAAGTTATTTTTGACAACAAAAACTATGACAAAAATATTTGTTGATGACCTTTTTTTCCCGACTTAAAAAAGAGACTAAAGCAAACTCAAAAGTAACCTTTGAAAACAAGAACTATGACAGTGTGTTTCAATTTTCACCAACAAATAAAAACTAAAGTGGACAAATGAACTTATTACAGTTTTATTTAACTACCTGCAGACTTGTGGACTAAATTCATCTACGATGCCACTGAAAATTAGACCAGAGCAGCAAATCATCTGGGATAAACCAGGAGAACATGCAGGCAGCACACAGATATTTTAAACAAGAATAAGAGTCTAGTAAACACAAAGTCCAGCTGAGGCTGATGGGAATGTCTGTAGTTCTGCAGGTATTTGGTCATGAACCCAAGTATTGGACACATTAACATGTTGACCTGATGATGGCGCTAGATGAAAAGTCAGAGGATCACAACAGTTATAACAGTTCATCCTGAGGGGAACATGAATGTTTGAACCACATTTCACCACAATCCATCCAACAGTTGTTGAGATATTTCAGTCTGGACCAAAGTGGTGGACTGACCGACTGACCAACAGTGCCATCCCTAGAGCTACACTGCCAGCGTGGCTAAAAATGCACAACGAAATGAGACAGACTAAAACAAGACTAAAACTTTGCACCTGTGAAATCAGGTGCCAAAATGCACGCTGGTTTTGGATTTAGAGGCCAGGCTGGGATCAGCGGTCGAATCTTGGCTCAGTTTGGTTCCCTGACTGACACGAGAGCCGATCAGGTCTGACAATCAGAGGGCTTATTACGAAGTCACTGTTGGCAGACTGAGGAGTAAAGCTGATTTGTGAGGCTGCAGGTACCGTCTGGTGGATCTTAAAGGGTCAGAGGTCATTGTGTCATGCTGTCATGAGAGGCGTGTGACTCTGGCAACACACAGATTACGACATGTAGGAGAGGATTTGAAGAATACTCTAAGCTTTCTCTTCGTCAGCCAGATGAAATAAGTCATTCAGAAACAAGAAAAATTATTTGTGATGTGTTAAAAGGTCGTGTGGGACAGGAAACCCGAACAGTAAACCTTTGAAAGAAAAGGAAGTGGGCTCAGAGTCATGAGGAGGCGACAATTCATGCAACTGTTTCTGCTTTCAGTTTTTCCTGGCCCCGTTTCCTCCCTGGACGGCTGAATGAAGCGCTCCCGGCTCCAGCAGATAAGAGACTTCAGCCTGCTGATCGAGCCATGTGGGTGTGTTCATTTCATGCCTGGCGTGCTTCTCTGGCAGCAACATCACAGCCAAATGTCCTCATTTCATTGGAAACCAGCGGAGGGGAGGAGTCGAGGGGTGATGTGCCACCAGGGTTTATCAATCAGGTGGTGCCATGGGTGTTTCCATCACCCGAGATTACCAGACCTACTTCAGCTATGTGTTTTAAGAGAGACAGAGAGACTCTCGCTAAGAGCCTTCCCTCGCTGTGAACTTTGACCTTTAAAGACAGGAATCCCTCGACAGCAGGCTGGTAAACAAACATGTTAAGGTGCTTACGCTCCTCTGGGTTCTGTTCATAGTTGTAACATTCATTCAGTCATTGAGCTGAGCGGCTCCTGACTGTTGCTGGGTGTTTAGAGACAGCAGCCTTTGGTCCTGGGCCACCTTCCACCACAATGGAGGGGCCACAAAGAGATGTAGAAACTTTTATCATTGAGTGTGTGATCACGTCTGAATATTTTCCATCATAAAGTTTCTTGGTGCGCTCATCCAAGTTCTCTGAGGTCACTTTCACACCTGTAGTTTGGTTCAGTTGGTCCAGACCGAAGGAAATAATTATCTTTGGTTTGATTCTGGTTCAGGTTCATACTGACTGATGGGAAACAAACATAAACATACAAACTGACAGGTAGCTCACTCATTGCACAGTTTGACGTCATCCTGCTTTGTCAGCAACCAGGTGACTGACAGCAGGTCATGCAGCACTTTACTGAGTGTCATCTGTTTATTTATGTTCTCTGGTGGCACAAAGAGCTCATGAAGAAATACTGTAAGTGGTTATGATCATTGTTAGTTGAGACTACAACTGGACATTATCCGTCACAAATAATGACGGCCAGGTGGATAAAAATGGGTCAAAACTCAAACCTATAAGCTCTACATCTACAGGTCCATGACAACAGTAAAGTACAAATTTATATGGAACCATACAGGGGACTTCATTAAAATGATAATGTAAACTTGAAAATGAAAATGTAATTCCACAGTAGCATCATAATTTTCCACATATGTATGCGTTATTTGAGTAAAAATTAAACACATACTGGTATGGGCCTTCTATGACCATATTAAAATGAAAATGGAAAAGTTGTTTGACGTTTAATTTTCGTATCCTGCTCTACCGTGGACAAATGTTAATTCAAATTTGAAAATTAAAATGCAATATAAAGAATGTAACCGAATTTTCCATTTATGCAAGCAATATTTCACAGTCACAGTGAAAATGAAAGTAAAAACAGCATTTGACATTTCATTTTCAAAGACTTAACCTGCAAAACAGTGGACAATATTCAAATGCAATAAGCGAAACAGCGCCCCCAGTCTATTGCATTTACATTTACATGTCACCACGCTCTTTTGGGGGACAAAATTCAAATGAAAATGTCATCTGTCAGTCCTCTCATCAAGGCGGGTCTTCAATTAGGATGTCACTTCCTCATTTGGTTCAGTCGGTACTGCAGACTCTCGTTCAGCAGCTAACCCGGCAGCACAGCACACGCCCCCTGATCTGAAGAACGAGTCAGCTGTGTCACTGTTAACAAGCATTTTCTGAATGTTACATACAGCCCTTTTAAGTAACATTTTTAATGCAGGACTTTAACTTAGTACCCTTTACTGTGTTTAAGTGAAGGATCTGAATACTTCCTCCACCACTGCACGCCAGAGGCCAGACAGGGACAACAACAAACCAGTGTTCATTTTAACCACAAACAATTGTGAAAGACCAGTCAACGGAGGCTTAATGAATGAAGTTTTAGTCATTAAAAGCAGCCTGAATCAAAGCTTTGAAAAAAATACTGTTAAAATCGATCTGACTGCTCGTGTTTCTGACTTCGTCACCTTGTTCCCAGATCTCAGAACTCGGATGTTTTTATTAGTGATAGACAGAATGATGGACAAAAATATGAAAATAAAACTCACGCTGAAGGTGTTACATGTTTTTGCTCTTTAACTGCAGACCACTTAACTGTGTTGTGCAATCTGTTGCTGTCAGAAACGCTCAATGAGCACTGGACAAAATCCAGATGCCCAAACAGACCCAGAACAGTCTTTTTACTTCCTGTCCTCTTGACCTCTGCTGGTTCTCAGCAAATGAAAAAGACATGAATGTGACTCTGAACCCTGCTTAGAAAATGAAAGAATATGTGCAGCCTCCAGGGGAAGATGATGATGATGATGATGATGATGCTGACTCTGGGGGTTCACAGAGCTGTGGTGTTTGGCCAGCGGCCTGCTGGGAAACATTGCATGCAGGAGGAAGATTAACGTTGTGGTCTCGCTGCTGATCGTGGCCCTGTGTGAACCAATCAGCTCCAACTCCTCGATATTGAGGAGAGGAAAAGACTCACCCTGTCAGTGGGAGAGAGGAAGAGGGAGAGCTTTCTCCTCCTTATATTTCTGTGGTTTAGCGCTTATTTGTGTGCAGGAGACACTGAGTGTCCAGATGAAGCATTTTTGTGTTCGATAGAGAATAAGAATAATCCACAATTGTCACTATGAACAGTTTCACTACTTTGAACTTTTCCAGTTCCAGTGAAAACTTCCCAAACATCCCAAACCCTCCAGTGGCCAACAACAATAACAACTGGTTGTACTGGGCAGCTTCCAGCGCTGAATGTGTGCAACTGTGGCTTAGTTCAGACAGTCAGCTCAACAGGAAGCCAGCAGCAGCGGCTCAGAGCAACAAGTGTCCAAACCAGGAGAAGTTCCCTGTGACGACCAAACTGAAGGCCCAGAAGTCCTGCCTGGTGTGTCTGGTCTCCTACTGTGAGACTCACCTGGAGCCTCANNCTGGGGAAGACTGAGACTGAAATTCAGCAGATGATGCGACGTGGTGCAAAAACCAACCAGGCACTGGTCTACAGAGATGTGAAGAAAAGTGATCTGGTCAGATGAGTCATCCTTCACCATATTCTCAACAAGTGGGCGAGTGCATGTGTGGCGTACACCAAGAGANACCACAGATCCCAGTTCAGTGAAGCTTTAAGCTGGCTCACATCCCTCACTGAACACAGGTTTGAGTGGGAAGTCCCAGGTGACGTCTTCACATGTCTTGTTTTGTCCGAATAACAGACCAGTGTGTGTGTGTGTGTGTGTGTGTGTGTGTGTGTGTGTGTGTGTTTCCCTGCAGCAGCCACAGAGGCCTCTTTCAGTGTATTAGCCGTCTGCTAAATGTTTGTTTAGCTTCACTGTGACCGACCAATCAGAGGCCAAGCAGTGTTTGTAAACAAAAGTCACATGACTCACAAAGTGCTCATTTATGGAGAATCAAAGATACAAGTTTGATTATTTGTTTGCATGAAGCAGCTACAGTTCCCATGAGTCTCAGCTATTAGTGTCGCCATCAGACCTCATCAGAGCTGAGTGTTAATCTCACCCTGAACACAGTAAAACTGATATTTTCCTTCATTTCTGGCTCCTCTAATGTCCAAACCAGCAGAGAGGAGACAGTAGATGCAGAACTGGCAGACGGAGTCGTGTTATTTAATAAAAAAGACATAATGTTTGTTATGTTTAAAAAAGCTTTTCAGTGTGTTGCAGCCCTGAAAATTAGCAGAATGTGAGAATCTTACCAGCATTTCTACAGTCGGTACCAGCGAGCAGCTGACTGTAAAACAGAGCAGCAGCAACACTGATGAAAATATTACATCAGCAAAGGAGTAAAAAATCAAACAAACAACAACATGATGGTTTCAGTTAACTGTGTGTTTGCTGTTACAGCAGTGTGGTCTGAAGCTTTACTTCCTGTTGATTTGACCAATGATGGACTATGAGTAGTGATGGCGGTAACAAATTTGATCAGTAATCAAATTAGCTTTAAATAGGTTTGGTCACCTTGAATGATGGACTTGAGCAGATGCGAGGAAGTCACGTTTATTTGCTTTTTTGATATTAACCTTCAGAAAATATAATTAGAATTAAAATTAATTAGAATCATTATACGTTAATATCAGCAGTTTTATTCACAAATTGGGTAATGATCATTATAGTGGCTTGTAAATGTGGTTGTGTCATGATTTTTACTATATTTGGGTCATTTTTAGAGAAACAAACAGACAAAGTAAAAAAAGATGTATTGTGAGGTTAACAAAGAACTTCTCCCACGACACCATCTTGTCTTTGTGTAGCTTGCTGACTTTCTACTGACATAATCTCCTTCCCAGCTCCCCCCTCAAGACAGAAACAAACACAAATCCAGACCCAACACTCTGGAGTCCCTGCAGGAAGCCTGCAAGTCGCTTTGCATGTCTGATTAGACGATTGCGTCTGTTTTGCATTATTAACATGAAACCCTCGGCGGGGAGAATCATCTCGTGTTGCATGTGAGCTGGCAGCTGAATCACGCCGCTGCTCCAGGCAGTGATGTGTGCGTGGGCGCAGCATGTGTGTGTCTGTACACACATTATACAGCCCACCTCCTGGATCACATCAAAAAGTGTTGGAGGTTTCATTTTCTGTGATTTCCAGGTTTTAGCTTCTGATGAGGAATCACTCAGTTCCTGTTCAGGTTGAGAGAAATTTCTGCTGCTGATGAAACGATCACTATTCCAGATAATACGCTAATATAGATGGATGAATAAAAATGACTTTTCTGTCCTCAGATCCACCACTACAGGCACAAAAAAAAAGACATTTGTTGTGAGGGTGGCGCCAGAGGAAAAGCTAAATCATAGGGGTTTGTGGTATGGTGGCAATTCCAAGACATGTCAGACTCAGCTGGTCAGGCTCAGCTCCACACTGTCAGAGTTGTCTACGCTGGACTTTGTCAGCTGCAGCTGTACTTTGAGCTTAATTCTCGTGTGCGACTGTGATAAAATTAGCACACACAATACGGCAGCACTAGTCCAGTGTAAAATTACATGAATATGAACATGTAGCACATGCACTGATCGATTTTTGGGGGGTCATTGGTGTCAGTTTCAAAAAGAAACGCCCTGACGTAAAAATAATTCACGTACAGTGTTTGATAACTGTGGCGTAGGCACGGGTGTGCCAGGGCAACCCAGGTGTTGGACTCGTGTGACAAGGATGTCTTTCCTAAAGTGAAGAGTTTACTTCGGGTAATGTTAACGTTATCAGTGAGCTGCACCGTCAAGCGCCTGTTTTCAGCGGTAAATGGAATAAAATCGAGCAGCAGGGTATCGATGGACGACTGAACAGCCTCTCACTGCTGTCAGCTGGGAGAGAGTTTACAGAAACTTTGAACTCTACTAAATAATAGACTCGTTTAAGGGTTAATCCACGCCGTCTGCCCCTATAAACACAGGTACGTCCCAATGGGGTTTATGTCTTAGCCTACTGAAGTTCTTGTTATTATTAATATAGCCCCGGCCTAATTATGAGCAAAAGTCATTTATAGGGCCAACATAGACTAGTACCATACTACTCCAATTCAGTACTTTATTTTGTTGAATTATTATTTAATTTCATCAGTCCCATGGGTTTGAAAGGCTGGTTGCCGTCGCACTTCTTTAATGATCGTTAATATAGGACCTACTTATTAATACAGCCTACTACTCAGATGTGCATTCATATAGTTGTTTTATTTTGTTATTGTCTTTAAAGGCTGCACTGTCCTTTTTGTTCCATAAATATCATTAAATTAATTGACTGAACAGAAACTTCAGATCGTTCCAACCACTGTGCCCAACGGCGGCGGGTCCAATAAGTGCCTGGGGAAGCTCTCTAAGTGATTATTTTAAAGGTGTCATGAACTGAAGTGTCAGACAAGTGCACACATACATTAAAAGTTAAAGGATCAAAGGGCCACAGTCGTTAAGATTCATCCTCTGGGGACCATGCAGACTTTAATGGCAATCAGATTGTTGATATTTCAACCAGCAGACCAACACGACCATCCAAGTGACATGACAGAGTCAGATGGAACAAGGCGAATGATGTCAGAGTCTGAAGTGTCTTCCTGTGTTGCTCCTTAAACAAAGCGCCGCCTGACATGTTGGTCAGGACGTGGACGGAGGCGTCAGCCGCAGCCTCCCAACAACTCGGAGAATGTCATGACACAGGTGGGAAGACTTCTGGTTTTATCAGGTAGAAAAAAGACAACTCTGTTTCCCCCGGCTCCTGTAATCACTACCATGTGCTGCACAGAGGTCAGAGGTCACAGGGATGTTAGCACGCTACGCTCGCAGGTTCTCATTAGCCGGAAAGGTCAGCTCAGCCGCGTGGGAGAGAAAGGTCTGTTTTATCCCAGAGGATTGTGGGTAAGAGGGTGAAGCAGAGTCAGACAGTGACGCTGTAAGAACTGGACAAAGTGAATCTTTCTTTTTTAAAGTTGCTGGTAAAAGGTCAAAGGTCAACCTGCAGGGTAAGTCTATACTGTCATACAACACTCAGGTTCAGCCTCCATCACTGCGTTTTCCCAGGAGCGTCACACACACACACACACACATTCCTACATCACCAACAGTGGACTGCATTATTACTGACCAAGTGTGGACCAGTATTTATAGTCATTCTAAAAAAACAAAACTGAAATGAAATGTTTTATTTATGGTTTAAATAATAACTTTAGCCAGTGCAAATGTCTCAAACCTCTCGACCACAAACATCCTCGTCTTTGAGAAAATCAGATGCTGACCCACATGAAAGCTGGTTAATGTCTAGTTAATGTGCTAACTGTCAGAAAAAACAAGTACCAAAAAGAATATTCATTTCCTGAAAACTATTACAGATGATTTATTTCAAACTGTGCTGGTTAAAATTGTGACATACTTGAGTAAATGCTGAGTTTGAACTTTAGCACTCACACACCTGCAGGTCCCCTCGTGGCTAAAATTAAAATAAATTCATGATTTAAAGCATGACCAACAGTGGACCTCCAAAATGTCCCCTGTTAGCTCGCCGGTCCACTGTTGGTAAATGAGTAACAACGCCGAGGTCCACTGTTGGATAGGTACTCAAGCACACACACACAAAGCCTTTTCCCGGGGTAAATCTGGGTGGGAGGTTATGAGGTCAAACTCTGCATTCTTCAGCAGCAGTGTGTGGTTGAAACACACACACATACACACACACACACTGTGGCTGGCAGGAATAATTTGCCGTCACATCACAGAGTCGGTGATGCGGATGAAGGCTGAGCTCCATCATTAGAAACATGAACTCACTAAAAATAGATCAGAGGAGACTCAGAGACTCTCAGACTGTTTGGAATGATTCATAATTGTTTCTTACATGTTTGGTATGTTTGACATTTTATATGCGAGTGTGATAAATAAGAGTAGTTTCTATTTTAATAAACATAAGGTCTTTTTTACAGCTTCTGCTGAGTTTACTTTTTTATTTTTGCTTTATTTTACTTTATATCTGTATGTTTATGGAGTTTGACATTTTCAGCCTTTTGTTTCTTTTCTGTCACTTCTTCTTTATGTGACCTATCCTTTCATCTCTGCTTCATTTCCCACAACATATTTTGCTTTATTTTTTTTACAGTTGTATTGTTACCAGATCAATAATTTGAGAGAAGAGAAATTATATTATTGTTTTGGTTTTTTTGTTGTTCAAACACTGCAACGACTAGTGGTTTTTTGAATAATGACTCTTACGGAGGAGGTTGGAAGAGTCTGACTTTGACACCAGTGGTCGCTCTTCACACCTCCCACTAACAGTCAACATTAGTTTCTTTCAATCATCAACCACAGTCTTTGTCTAACCAAGTAGGTTAAATGGTCTGAACTCAACCAGACCTCAGCCACTGAGGTGACAGATCTCAAAACGCTTGTATGAAGAATTTTTGCAACGTCCATTTTGGAAGACACTTACAAACATCATATTTTATAGTTAAAATGAGTAACCTTTTTCTATAAAAACCCTTTAAATACTTCCTATGTATAACTACAAATAGTCTGAGGGAGTTTTTTGACTCAGTAACACGAGAAGTATAAAAGTTATAAGAAGAGTTCATGTCTATAGGGTTTAAATAATAATCTTGGTGTTAAAAACAATAGGAGACTAACGAAAGCAGTCTTATCAAATATACAGAAGTTTTCATATTTTATGAAAATACATAAATACATTAAACATTTAGTGTATTTTAATATATTTAATATATATAAAGTACGGTATACAAGGTGAGTGTCATGATGTCTGATCTCCTTCAGGTTCTGAGTCAAAGGAAAAAGTCTTCATCTGGTTTTTAACCTGAACAGAAGAACATGAGATAACATGTAGAGCAGCTCCACATGGTTCTGTTTACACACACACACACACACACACACACACACACACACACACACGGGAGGATCACACAAACATGGCTGGGAATCCAAACAACAGCTTGTTTGGAGGAGCTCCATCACTTCCTGTTAACAGCACTCCTTCTATTTAAAATCCCCCTCAAACCCGCTGATCCTTCTCTGCTTCTCACCCCCAGACTGAGACCCCCCAACATCCAACACCCCTCTCCCCTGGAAACTAAAACCGAGGGAAATGTGTGTGTGTGTGTGTGTGTGTGTGTGTGTGTGTGTGTGTGGGAAACTGCACCGAAGCTCAGCCAACTCCTCACTAATCCCCCAGAGTCTCCCACAGCTCAGCAGTGTGTGTTTCTGTGTGTGTTTCTGTGTGTGATGGTGAGTGAGGGTCCCACACTGTGTGAGCGAGCCCACCCATATTCCATGTTTTCTTGTTCTGCTCGGCTGCTCAGTCGCCCCTCAGGAGGGAAATCCCACCTCTCAGTCACCCAGACATCATCATCCTCCTGACCGTCCAATCACATGTCCCAGTTTGTTTTGATAGGAGCCTACATTTCCTGCAGTGCAAAGGGGCCTTTTTTATTTTATTTAATGGAAAATCTTGCCAAGCGCTAGCATAGAAATCATCAAGCCCGACTATTGTCTAATATCAGAACAAAAGTTGCGCATCTGTTACAGGCTTCTCTTTTGTTTTACAGTCCTTGACTTCAAAGGAGGAGAAGCAGCACGTTCTTNGACGTGTTAGTTGGCGTTTGACAAAGATCTTACTGATGGACCAAATTGAAAGAGTTTGTTTGAGACGCACAACCTGTTCATGTGGAGGACTCGTCCGGGATTTGAACCCGGGACCTCTCGCACCCTAAGCGAGAATCATACCCCTAGACCAACGAGCCACGAGAACACATACTTCTGTTTCAACAAAAGACTTGGATTTCATTACAGTTGAATCACGGTTGAAGAAGTGCTCCTTTTTCCATAACTTTGGTGGAACTATGCTAGCAGTTTCCCCCTGCTCCCATTCTTTGTGCTAAGCTAGGCTAAAGGGCTACTTTTTATACAAAGGTTTCCAGAAATGTGGCTACTCTTTCTCCAGTTTAGGAAACAGAAGCTGTGCATCTTTTACGGGTGTCTCTTTTGTTTTATAGTATTTTATTTCAAAGGAGAAGTAGCACATTCTTCAGTCCACTTCAGGATTCATGGCTCCTCCAGACGGTGTTAGTTGCTGTTTCACAAAGATCTTACTGATGGACCAAATAGTCTTTTACTTTAAAGGAGGTGTAGGAGCAAGTTCTTCAGTCTGCAGAAGGATTTGTAGCTCTTCTAGACGTGTTGGTTGGCGTTTGACAAAGATCTTACTGATGGACGAAATTGAGAGTTTGTTTGTTTGAGACCCACAACCTGTTCATGTGGAGGGCTCGTCTGGGATTTGAATGCGGGACCTCTCGCACCCTAAGCGAGAATCATACCCCTAGACCAACGAGCCATGAGGAGCCCCAACTCTGTTTCAACCAAAGACTTAGATTTCATCACAGTTGAATCACAGT
>NTHP01000229.1:1120-11829 GCA_003416845.1 Oplegnathus fasciatus | reverse complement strand
GAAGAAGTGCACCTTTTTCCATCACTTTGGTGGAACATTGCTAGCATTTTCCCCCTGCTCCCAGTAGTTGTGCTAAGCTAGGCTGAACAGCTCCTGGACATTTCCCATACGTTGTATACACATGTTCCGAGAAATGCTTGGGTATTCCTTCTCAAGTTTGCAAAACGAAAGTTGTGCACCTTTTACGGCCTTGTTTTCTGTTGTATCCGTTACAGTCTTTTACTTCAAAGGAGGAGAAGGAGCAAGTTCTTCAGTCTGCAGAAGGATTTGTAGGTCTTCTAGACGTGTTAGTTGCTGTTTAACAAAGATCTTACTGATGGACCAAATTGAAAAAGTTGCATTGAAACCCATAAACTGTTCATGTGAAGGGCTCGTCCGGGATTTGAACCAAGGACCGCTTGCATCCTAAGCGAGAATCATACCCCTAGACCAACGAGCCATGAGGAGCCCCAACTCTGTTTCAACCAAAGACTTAGATTTCATCACAGTTGAATCATGGTTGAAGAAGTGCTCTTTTTGCCATAATTTTGGTGGAACTATGCTAACAGTTTCCCCCTGCTCCCAGTCTTTGTGCTAAGCTAGGCTAAACAGCTCCTGGACAATTCCCATACGTTGTATACTCAGGTTTCCAGAAATGTGGCTACTCTTTCTCCAGTTTGGAAAACAAAATTGTGCATCTTTTATAGGCTTCTCTTTTGTTTTACAGTCCTTTACTTCAAAGGAGGAGAAGTAGCACGTTCTCCAGTCCACTGAAGGACTCATGGCTCCTTTAGATCGTGTTAGTTACTGTTTAACAAAGATCTTACTGATGGAAGAGTTGTGTTAAGACTCACAAACTGTTCTTGTCGAAGGCTCGTCCGGGATTTGAATCTAGACCTCTCGCACCTCAAAACCCCAGTACTGGTCATGTTTTCTAAATGCTGCGCATGTGTTGTCAAATTGATGAAGATGTTTTCTTCATTTGCTTGTATTTCGTCTATTTGCATGTGTTTTCTTAAGCTGCTGCACATTTGCCCCTGTCGGCTGCCGTACTTTCCCCCAGACCTCTGCACAATAAGTGAAATATGGAACAATAATTGAGCAGTACAATATGTATAAAGCATTGTCATGTAACAAGTCCTTAACTTTGTACAAAAGAACTGATTTAGATACTTTAGATTTGACATGATTTATATGAGATTTCCAGCACAATTTATCATCAAGAACAACCCCTAAAAACTTAGTTTCCTTTACTCTTTCAATTTCTGTATCAAGCCATTTTTTTTTTTAACTTTTTTCATTTCTCTTTCAACTGCATTCAGCACAATTTCTAATTGTTCTCCTGAATAAAATAAATTAGTGCCATCCGCAAATAAAATACATTTAAAGTAATTTCGACACCATCACAAGATCATTTATATACAAAATAAATAACTTTGGTCCTAAAACTGAGCCTTGCGGTACTCCACCATTTATCTGTAATAACTCTGAGACAGTATTGTCTAATTGAACGTACTGATATCTATTCTTCAAATAAATCAGTAACCATGAGTGCGCAACACCTCTAATACCATATCTACCTAACTTCTTTAACAGCAATTCGTGATCTATGGTATCGAAAGTTTTCTTAAGGTCCACAAAAACACAGAGGAGCAGAAACAACTCTGCAAATAAAAAGCTACCCTCCTTTTCCCATCACTTTGGTGGAACTATGCTAGCAGTTTCCCCCTGCTCCCAGTCTTTTTGCTATGCTAGGCTAAACAGCTCCTGGACATTTCCCATATGTTGTATACAAAGGTTCCAAGAAATGTGGCTACTCTTTCTCCAGTTTGGAAAACGTAAATTGTGCATCTTTTATGGTCTCCTTTTCCAAATCTCATTTGTGGAGTAGGAGCAGATTCAGCCTGCTAGCCTTCGGTCCTCTGAAAGATAAAAACCTAAATAGACCACCTCCTCTAAAATGAAACACCTAATGTATCTGTTTTTTAAAAAGACTTATATCAGCAAGACACTGCTTTAAGAAATGTTAGGGTCTTGCAAGCATCGTTTTAAAAAGGACCTCATTAATGGAGAAACATCAAATACTCTCTCAAAGACCTGGGAGCTGTCGTTGTCGAGGGCTCATTCACGATTTGAACCAGCAACAAAATGTGATCAGGTTGGCTGCATTTTACTCTTTGATTGCTTTTTTGTTTCAACAAAAACATTAGCAAAAAGACTGGAGGCAGGGGAAACTGCTCCTTACTGGTGTCAAACTGATGAAGCTAGGCTAACTATTTCCCTCAGCTTTCTTTTTTTTTTTCATAAGCTAGGCTAAAAAGGCCTCAGATACATCCCATGTACAGGTTCCCCAGTTGTGCTGCTTTTGGCTAAGATTCAAGGACACAACTGTTGGATCTGTTACAGTGTTTTATTTCAAATTGAGGGGAAAGAGCACATTCTTCAGTCCTTGTGGCTCTTCTAGACCGTGTAAGTTACTGTTTAATCTTACTGATGGAACAAATTCATAGAGTTGTGTTGAGAACCAAAAGCTTTTCTTGTCAAGGGCTTGTCTGGGATTTGAATCCAAGACCTCTCACACCCAAAGCTCCAAGAGTTCCATACCCCTGGACCAACGAGCCACGAGGAGCCCCTCCTCTGTTTCAAAGGAGGAGTTAGATTTCGTCACTGCTGAATCACACTATGTGAAGAAACGCGGTCTCCTTATTCATTTCAGTGAAACCACAGTGTTGGCACAGCGGGGGTGCCGACTCTGAGGGCGAAACACAACAACCGCGAACTTGAACCTGGCTTAACTTTGCTGGAACGCAATGCTGTCATCCAGAAACGCACTTCGCTGGCCAATCAAAATAGTACAAGCACACATTCTTTGTAAATTATTTTGTATCGTGAACAGTTTTATTCTATTGTTTACCTGCTGATCATCGTGGTGAAATTTGTGTTTGTGCTGTTTTCAGTCTGAACACTCAATAATGACTATACATTATAAGACTAGCATACTAGAAAAGAACTAAGTTTGTACAACATGCTGTCATAGAGAGGGGGGAGACATGATATTGTTAAATATGGTACTTTGTGTAAAGAATGAAACAAGCTATAGAGAGAAGTTCAAACCCTGCTTACTTTCTCCCTTCACGCAGCCGACCAATCACAGCGTGAAGTGGGTGTGAATGTCGGGTTGTTGGTTCTAGAAATTGTCAGAACGCAGCGATGCGAATGCAAAAAGCTGATATGAAATGCAGTTTGGCCAAGAAATCTGCGCTCTTCAGGAGAAATCTACCTTCTCTAACCCCCTACCCTGATTATGGAAACCAGGTTCCTAGTTTACGTGACTTTAAAAAATCATCTTACTGGAGAAAGACGACTGTAACCCGGTTAAGTAAGTCCGTGTAAACACACTGATTGTTTGACAACAAACACTTCTGTCGGAGCATACAGGCACCCGTAGCTCACTGAGGCCGTGATTTTGGTGTCTATGTTTTAATCACATATTGGTAAACTAACCAATGAGGTCATCTCCCAAAATTATAATTTGACCTGTTGGTCTCATTGAGAGCAAAAGTCTTGTTTCCAAAAACTGCAGACAGACACAACAAAATTAGCAGAAGAACAATTTCTAAAGGTGACCTTGAGTCTGCAGGCCTGAAGAAAGAGTTTGCTTACGGCCTGCTGGTATTAGTATTCTCATTGACACGCTCCATTTTGTGGGATCATACAGCTCTGGTCCTCTTTGTCTCAGCAGCTTCAGCCATGCTAACAGTCCTCAGCGGAGGCTTCACACAGAGAGCTGCCATCTGTGGAGAGCAGGACGCTGCCAAAGCAAACACACTTCACACACACACACCAGAACAGGCTGAGAGATACCGTCAAAACACACACACAACATGTTTGTGTAGGCTGAAAACGTTCAGATGTGCAGGTAAGAACACAATAAGAAATACACGTTCAGTTATTCCAAATTAATGTGAATAAAACTGTCATCGATCAGTCTTTTAGTGATTCAAATGCAAACTGCAGGTGGCTGAAATTAAAGGCCTCAGGATGCTTCAAATGAAATGCTTGTTGGATCATCTCACATCGTCTACTCCTCGAGTCCGTCGCCATATCGAGGAGGGGGCTGCATCCAACAGTTTCTGTAACTTTCTGTAATAACCGCAAGTGTGTTTACAAAAGTGTTTATTGCTCGTCAGAACAGCCACTCTCGGGGCAAAGAGAGGGGCGACTCAGGATGATCATTCAAAGGGAAATAACACAGCACACTTTCAGACAGTCTCTCTTCAAAGACATTCATAGTGTTGCACTCGGTTGTTCATGTGAAAAGTGACAGAAGTAGTGGAAAGGTGTCAAGCGCTTGATTTGAAGCATACTGAGGCCTTTTGGACGCCGCCAAGAGATTCTAAAACATAAAATATATGAATTTCCAACATATTATCATACTATAAATGGAAGGACTGTCTGTCTGTCCTTCGATTATCTTGACAACCGTTCATCCAATCAACTTCACACTTGGCGGGTGTATTGCTGAGGACCGAAGGAAGTGCAGTGTCAAGTGTGAAGCTGTTTGGAGAAGCGGTGTTTGAGAAAGCTGCAAGCAGCAATACCTCGGGCCGAGCAATCGGCCTGTTCCAAATGGGCACTGCACTAGTTAAATTAATTAAAGAATAAAGTGCAGAGGTTTAAAGACAGCAACGTCATCTAGTGTTAAACAAATAGATTCAAGAACAAATATAGTTACTTCTTTAATAGTAACCTGTGTTCCTCCTTTCACAGTGAAGTGGACCAGGGTCACATGGGGGTCGTGTTAAACCCGACCGTCAGCAGGGTCAAACAACCCGGGTTGGTCTGTTCACACTGACTGTAAACAGGTTTGTTCTGGCTTGTTGCGTCAGTCTGACAGAGTACGAGGCTGTCCTGCTCTCCCATGATGCCACAGGACAGTTTGAATTAAACCATCCAGGCGAGTGTGTGTGTGTGTGTGCGTGTGTGTGTGTGTCTGCACTGCTGCACACACACATTCCAGCGTTGTGTGTTGTTCATTCATGCTGCTGTACGAGCTGCTGACTGCCTGTTTAAATCCTGAACACCATCAGGCCTCCAAATATCAAGATATCACAGCCTGACAGGATGCAGACTCTGCACACACATACACACACACACACACACACACACACACACACACACACACACACACATCCACACACTGTGTCTGTGTGTGTTGGATGGTGACAGACTGAGTGTATTCTCCGAGTGTGTGCATGTGTGTTTTGTGGACACTGTGATGGACCAACAGCTACCCCTGCTGACAGACACGAGTCACTGCTGGTGCCTTCAGCCTGCTGTACCCATAATGCCACAGGGCACGATGCCTGTTTCAGTCTGTTTGTGTCTGTGTGACTCAGCGTCAGTCAGACAGGAACATATTTCACACACTGACTTGAATCTGTGGGGATTGCTGAGGAGACGCAGCAGCTGAACTGGACAAACACATTTCAGTTGTACTGAACAGACGTATATCAAGATGCATGAATTATATTATTATATTATTATTATTATATTATTTAAAGGGTCAGTTCACCCAAATTATAAACAAGCTATTTCTTACTTACTTATAGTTAAAGTTTTCTGTGTTGAGGCTCTGTATGTTTTTGTGATTTTGGTGAAATGACCCTTTATTTTATCAGGACAGTCTCAGTGACAACAATAAAATAAAAACAATAAAAACTACAGACTGAGAGTTTTACAGGTGATTTGATCAAACCTTTAACAGCCGAAGTGCCGTACTGAGGTCACGTGGTGACATCTGAACCATCATGTGGCGGTGTTTGTTGAGGACCTCCTTGTTCTTCAGTGAAGAGTTTCTCTTCAGGAGACTCTGGGACGCCGTCCTGGACTTCGAGGGTCGGAGGACCTGGGAGGGACTCCTCAGATCATACACAGCTCACGCATGCTCAGCTCCAGGCCTTCCTTAAGCTTGGCGAGCCCCTTTTGGAGGACCTGGTTCTTCTCCTCCTCAGCTTTGACTTTATCGGTAAGCTGGAGGCAGGAGGAGGTTTTCTCCTCCAGCTGGAGCTTCAGCTGCTCCAGCTGCTCTTGAAGCATCTTCTCCTTCTCCAAGGCGTCTTTCTTGAGGAGTTTTATGGCCTCCTCCATCTCTGCAGGCTCCAGGTCTTCGGCGACCCTCTCTAGATGTAGCCTCTCTATGGGCTCCAGGTCTTTGGTGACCCTCTCTAGATGTAGCCTCTCTATGGGCTCCAGGTCTTCGGCGACCCTCTTTGCATGCAGCCTCTCTATGGGCTCCAGGTCTTTNTGACCCTCTCTGCATGCAGCCTCTCTATGGGCTCCAGGTCTTTAATGACCCTCTCTGCATGCAGCCTCTCTATGGGCTCTTTTCTTCTTCTTTCTCCTCCTCCCATCCTGGAGCTCAGAGGGAACCAGCAACTTGGTGGAGGATTCATCGCAGAGCCTCTGCTCCTCCTTCTTGTGTTGATACTTCAGGCTCCTCTCAGTTTTGAACGGCTTCTCTGGTTCCCTTTTCTGGTTCCCTTTTCTGGTTCCCGGCCTGGAGCCTCATTCTCCTCTCCTGGCTGAGATGCTCCTCCGTCCATGACAGACGGCGGTTCAGTTCCTCCACCTGTGAGCAGGTGTTCTGAGGAAACTGTCTCTGGGCGAGGAGCTGGAGTTGTCTCTCTAACTCCTCCACCTCCCTGCAGAGAGACTCGGCCTGTTGTGTTTGTCTCTCCAGCTTGTCGAGGAGCTCCTTGTTCTCCATTTCTTCAGTGAAACCTTTCTGTTGTTGTTGTTGTTGTTTGTCTGGTTCAGAGTTAAAGGTTTGATTGGTTGTGACGGTCTGAAGCTGGACCAGCTGTTCGTTGTCATGACTTCTAAAGATGAGTTCTGATGCTTGAACAAACATTTGACATTAACATGAATATTTCCATTTTCTGCCACTTTATACTTCTACTCCACTACAGAGGCCAATATTGTACTTTTTACTTCACTACATTCATCTGACACCTTTATTTACTTTACAGATTTAAATTAATAATACCAAATATAAACAACAAATAAAATATGACGTATTATTACAGGTAAAGATAAGTTAAGGTGGGAATCCACAAGCTAGCAGTATATAAAGTAGTTCAAATTTACCAGCTGCAACATTAAAGTGACATTAATGCATCAATAATGATATTACAATAATATAATATTCTGCATGATGTGTACTTTTACATTTGGTGTTATAAGTATATTTTGCTGCTAATACTTTTTGACTGTACAGGACTTTCACTTGTAACAGAGTATTTCTACATTGTGGTAAGTAAAAGATCTGAGTACTTCCTCCACTACTGCTTCTACTTTACTTGAGTATTTCCCTTTTATGTTGCTTTCTACTCTGCTACAGTTCAGAGGGAAATATGGTCCTTTTTACATCACTACATTAATCTGACGGCTGTAGTTACATTTCAGATTAAGATGTTACATAAAAAAGAAAATGTTAAGCTTAACTATTAAAGATTAAACGTTCTTTGTTTACAAAAACTGAGCTGCGTCTCCTCGTCGTGTTTCAGAGTCTCTGATTTGTTGACTTTTCTCCTCTAAACATCTCACATGGTTTCATTTCAACAACCGTTCAAATGATCAATATTCATAAAAAAGCAAAGATTAGAAAGTCTGAAAAATTATTATAAATGTGTGTATGAGAACTTTGTTTTCTCTTCTTTCCTCTCTCATCAATCATCTCACGACCCCTCAGATTTATGTGGTGACCCTTTGGAGGGGCCCGACCCTCAGGTTTGGAACCACTGTGTCTACTGGACCAGCTGCAACAGATACAATAATACATATCCAGCAATATATATATGAGTACTTTTAAGTACATGATCTGATAATAAACACTAAAACCTGCTGTCAGGATCCTCATGTTTCTCCAAACAAACACCTTTACCTGAATGGAGCAGCTGCAGAGATGCACGTGTCACATACTGTGTAACATTTTATTAACCTTTGTCAACATTCAGGCATATAAACAGAAAATAACCCGAGCAGCAGTTACACAAAATGAAACCAGAAAGTAACATAAGTCTAATGTAAATTTTATGAAGTTATTCAGGCTCTTATTGAGCCGTTTATGTGATAAATGTCTCAGTCTTTGTGTGCCTGCCTCTTATTCCTGTTCATTTGTAAAAACCTGAGCTGTATTGCTGAATTGCTAAAACACGGACAGTCCTTCGGGCTCTCCTCCATCAGCTCATTTACAGCTTCTTTAACCGTGAAAATATTTATATTCTTCACATTTACAGTCAGGCGCTCTTCAGACGGCTACAAGCTGTCAAACGGCGGGGGCCTTCCGGGTCCTTCCTGCCCCGAGCCGCTGCGCCAGCCCCCCTGACAGAAACCGAGCACCGGAGAAAAAAACGGTAAATTAACCCCAAATCCTCGTGAAACCGACCGGGTCCCGGCAGTGATGATGGGCGGGAAGACCAGCGCGCTAGCCGCGGGGGTGTGCGGGGCTCTGCTCGTCGGTTACTGCATCTATTTCGACAGGAAAAGACGGAGTGACCCCAACTTCAAGAACAGGCTGCGAGAACGTGAGTGTTGACCTCCTCCTCCTCCTCCTCCTCTTCCTCACCTTCATCAGGCCTGGGAGCTCCAATCCGGCCCGCTGTGGTTCGGTTCGGTTCGGTTCGGTTCGGTTCGGTTCAGCCTGCCGCTGAAGGCTGTCAGGATTATTAGCTTAAAGGCTCTGCAGTCCCGGTACAGCCCGCTTTGGCTTGTTTGATGAAGCTCTCACGCCGAACTCCGTTCAGTTTTCACACATTTTAACGTCCTCTCATTAACTGAACCGTTAACATACTTTGCAGTGCGTATTTAAGACCGTGCACAAGCCCACAAGGTCTTCGGGTTAATTCGGCTTATAGTCGACCAACCAGGCAGCATCAGTTAAAGGAGAATGACACATTTTTAGGCTATCAACGTGCTCCAGAAGAGTTCAGCTCTTTCCTTTCCTGATCTTTTAAATTTAAAGATTTTACATCTGAGTGTTGAGTGTGACCTGGGGGTAAAGCTCTGCTTCATAAAGGGTGAATCTGTACTCTCATTGCGTTGTTGATTTTGTTGACTTGCAGGGTTTTAGTGTCAGTTATGACCTCAGATGTGTTAAACTCTCCAGGACACCAATGTAAGTTTGTTGGGACGACTCCCTCTGACTTCTAAGAAGGAGAAGGACTTAATGTTAACTGAATGAATGAATTAAATTACTGAAATGGATGGCCTGCCCAATGCCCCCTCTTAAATATCACCTTTTCTAGCATCCACACACTGTGCTGCTGTCTATGGCGAGTTTTATTGAAAGACTGAATGAAAAAGTAACTGCTGAAGTGGAAATGTCACTGGAGTCAGATGATATACACCGAATTTAAGAGATACTCCTAAATATTGTTAAAACACCTCATGTCATATTCTATCTCATATTCACCTTGTAGATATTAGCAAGGTCATGTTAAATGGACAGATTTTTCAGTGGAGTTTGGTGTGGCTTTGTTATTTGTTTGCTTTGTTAGTTGTTTGCTAACAACAAACAGCCCAGGTCATACTCACTGTCACAGTACCAGCATTGATAAGGGCACCTCAGCAGTGACTAATTGATTAGTGAGTGTTTCCCTCCCAGATTGATCCTGTCAGTCCGCTGATTAGACTTCAGTCACAACACCGCTCCGCCTCGTGTAAATATTTACCAACATGTGACGTTAATACTCACTGCTGCACAGAAGACTACAATAATCCTAAATTCAGTTCCTTCACTGTGTCCAGACTGTAAACCTGCATCACTCTCCCTGTTTATGATAAAACAACATGAGCTGAACTTTTTACTCTGCTCTGTCCTGACTCATTCATAAAGCTGTTACACAACAACACACTCAGCATCACTGTGCTGCCAGCTGGGCCTTCAGCCAAATGGAGATTATGGTGTTACTCAGGGACCGGTGACAGTTCAGCCTTTTATCAGTGTGGGCAGAGGACCAGAGACCTTCTTAACAAACACAAACAGTCAAGTCCATTTTATTTATATAGCCCAATACCACAAATTTGTCTCCAACTGGAAAAACTCCCCCAAAAAACAACAAAGGAGGATCCCACGTCAGGACAGACAGACAGGAAACAGAATAAATCAACAGAAAGTACAATATGATGACAGAAATGTAGATTATAAAACACAAGTGAAGAGGATCCAGGAGGACACTGAGCAGCTTCAGGCGTCGCCCACTAAGTAGAACCTGATCCACAAGACCTCCTCTCCACCACGGAGACCTGGAAAGAGGACAGACCACACAAACACACCAGTCCTGTTCAGTCCGTTACTTCATTCAGAGCCTCCAGCTTCTGAAGGGTTAACGGTTTTTTAAAGTAGTTTCTACTTGTTGAGCTGACTGTCAATCATTAAACCTTTTCCTCTCAAAGAAGGTGACAACAAGAAGAGACTTTTGGCCAACAGTATTGTGTGTGTGTGTGTGTNTATATATATATGTACATGTATGTATATATATATGTATATATATATGTACATATGTATATATATATGTACATATGTATATATATATATATATGTACATATGTATATATATATATGTACATATGTATATATATATGTATATATATATATGTACATATGTGTATATATATATGTATATATATATATATGTATATATATATGTATATATATATATGTACAT
>NTHP01000228.1:1043657-1073478 GCA_003416845.1 Oplegnathus fasciatus | reverse complement strand
CTTTTCCTCAAGTAAGATTTTGAATTCAGGACTTTTACTTGTAACAGAGTATTTCGACGCTGTGGAACGGCCACTTTTACTTCAGTTAAAGATCCTATTAAAAGTACTGTCAAAAGTATATTCAGTCATGGGGCAGGTCAACACATTTATGGAGAGGATTTAAGAAGAATTTCCATCACATGAAGGCTGTTTATCAACCAAGTGATATAATCAAACTCCTGTCTTTACATGTATATTTATATTTGGCACTTAAGGTACAAAAAAAAATCAATCCCTTTCATATGCATTAAAAATCATACACTGGCTTTGAACCAGTGATGACAAAGTTTAAAGAGAAGTCCACAAAGAAACTGATCCAGTTCTGCCTGTTTTCTGTCTCCACAGCTGATTCATAACATATATGTTATGCTGTACATACAGTACTGACTCTGTCATGGTTTGTGTTTTGTCTTTGAAAATAACATTAATAATAATAATATGTCCTTCATCTTTGCTCAAGTAGTCTACTAGTTTCTGATTTAAACACACTTTCTGGTTCCATATATTTCCAGTAGTCACTTCAGTGTACTGTATCATAGGTTCCCTCCCCCCTCAGCTTCACCTACACCCCTGATTGGTCCATGTACTCAGCATCTGACACACCTTCAGCCTCAGAGTCAGACTAATTTACTGTTGGGACTTAAATCCAGTAGAGAAGGACCAGGTAAGACTGAGGTATCCTGTTACACTGCACGTTTTCTTTTTGTTAAACACACTAGTTTAGAGGAGAGTGCTACTCTGTATTTTATTTGGGGCCTATCACAGCAGTTAGGTTTTATTTCCCCCACATGTTCTTTTCTGGTCTACAATTGTACTTTATTTAGTTGAATTTTGTTTTAAGCTCTTTGGGACCACCTATGGGTCCCTTTTCTCCTCTACTTGTGTTCATCATTATGTCACTACTGTAAATATTGTAAATACATTAAACAGTGTAAAAACTAAAAGTGTAAAATAAAATCACTGCATTAGTTTTTTTTGTTCCTTATTTATTTTGTTCAAGTCTGTTCATTTATTGTGTAACATGTGTTGTAGGGTTCTCATTATTTAAAATTGGCCCAGTCGCCATCTTCGTCCTGTACTTTCCATGTAATTTGTTCCTCGACAAAATAAAAATAACATAAAATAAAGACACTATTTTACACTCTCTAACATGATATGAACACATTGTCCACCTGTCACCTGCACACTCAATAAATGTCTCCCATTTCTCATTTTACCCTGAGAGATGACTGCCAGGTTTTGATAAATCTATGAAGAGCTAATGTGTTGAAGGAGCAGCTCAGCCTGTCGTACCATAGTCTTGGCTCAACACAGTGGCGAAGCCGACTGTCAGCAGGTACTTCTCCCGGTGCGGTGATGCGGCGGAAGTCATTGTTTCAGCAGTTTATCACTTCAACACTTCAGCAGTCGACAGGTCTGCTCTTATCAAAGGTCACAATGAGACATTCAGAACTTCAGGCTCTGCTTTTAAACCTCATCTACTGTTACTATAGCAACACGTTCACCCATAAATCACATGTGGGATAATTATTTTTTATTAATTAGTTATTAAAACCTTATTGAGGCCTACCTTATTTTGGGGGATTTATTTGACCCTTTATTGGGCAGTGGAATTAAGCACAAATGCACATAATAATAATAATAATAATAATAATAATAATAATAATAATAATAATAATATATAACAATAGTGATAATAAGAATAATGCAGTAGTCTTCCGCTCACATTAATCTCAATGAGGAGAAATCCCTTTCTGTTGTGTCAGTGACTGTGAACAAACACAGAGGCACAACAACTGGATACGTCAACAATAAATCAATGAATAAATGGAAACAAAGCCAGTGGAGAAAACAGCTGTTATTGTCATGTTGTCGTTCTTCAATAAAGTTGCGTGAAAAAAATGTATTTGTTACCATGGTGACACGTAAAGTGTCAAACTGTCGGCTAATAGTAGTTCACTGTGTTTTCTAAAATACTGCTGTTTGTTTTGAAGGATAAAGTGTAATTTCTCCAGAGTGAGAGGGACTGTTACTGAGAGAAGAGAAGTAAGTGACTGTTTTTATCTCTGACTGTTGATATTGTCTCTTCACAGGAAACGGACAGTTAGCTAGCACCATGCTACAGTGAACTATTGAGGGAGGGCTTCAGAACCGACGGCTACACCAGACCCCATCGTAAATATCTCTTAGTTTGATGCTACCTCGCTTATTGATCAGAGTACATGCCTTGTGAAACATTACACTTATATTTATCGTCTTTGGGTGAATTCGGCATATTAATGAGTTGTTGAAACATCACATTTGGGAAAGCACCATGCTAGCACCAACCTGTAGAAAAGTGTTTATCTGCATTGCTTATCATTAAGCGTGTCTTTGTGAACCTCACTGGTATTTTAACCAAGTCTCTGTCATGGTCTACATTCTCCACAGGATGTCTTTATCCCGGATTCAGAGTCTGAGACTGGCAGCTGTACTGGAGGACTGTTCAGACCAGTTGGACATACTGGGACATACCCTGACAGTGCAGATCAGCAGGGAGCGAGACACTGCGGCAGCACAGGTGAACGTCACTGTGTTTCCCACCTCTTCATGTTCCCAGTCCAGAGGAACATCAGTCTAACAGCTGTCTGCTGCTTTCATATGATGATGATGATGATGATGTGAATGTTTTTATGCCAGGTTATTCTCCATTTCATGAACTTAAAGGACAAATGTGTTTACTAAAGTAATATTGTGTGTGTGTGTGTGTGTGTGTGTGTGTGTGTGTGTGTGTGTGTTTAGGAGAAGACCAAGCTGAGAAGAGACTGGTGGGTAGTACAGACAGAGAAACATGATGTTGCATCAACATCTCTTCTGACTCAGTTTGTCTCTCTCTGCAGTCAGTACATCTCGCAGCAGGTTTTCAAGCTGCATTTGGAGCTGGAGGAGAAGCAGAGTTTCAGTTCTCTGCAGCAGCTGGTGGAGGAAGAGGAGGAGAAGAAGAAGGCTGAGAACATGAGAAGGTCCATCACTGTATGATTTGGAAACAATAACCAATATATTGTACAGTATATGAAAAACAATGTTTTCATTTATTTATTTTTTTGACAGCAGATGAGTGTTACATTTTAGAGGAAACACAGCAGAAGAAGGAAAAAGGGAGAAAGAAAGGAGGAAGTCTGTGTTGTATCAGTAATGTCAGTGTTTCTCCACCCAGAGAGGCAAAGAGAGAGCTGGAGCAGAGAAAACAAAATGTACAGAGACAGGAAGAGGAGCTCCACCAGAAAACGGAGAAGCTGAAGGTGAGACACTAAGAGCAGATCCACAAATCAAAACGGTCCTCATGAGTGGCTGTTAGAGGTGAGAGAGAATCAGTTAATGAGGGTGAATGAACAAAATCAAACATATTAGTCTGCAGGTTGGTGCATAATCCAAGGTATCCAATACTCCCCCCCCTCAGGACCTGAACCAGGTCGCCAAAGACCTGAGGCGTCGGCTAAATGAGAGATCATTAAAAATTGCCAAGAAGAAGATGATGGTGGAGAAAAACATTGAGCTGCAGCTCCAGCAGACACAAAAAGAGACCAGCCAGGCCGAGAAGCTGCTGGAGGACCAGCTGGAGGTGGGTCCAACAGTCCAGTCTGGGCTGGTCTACCTACCTGACCGGTGTTCTTACATTTTTTCTCAGACTTATGCAGTAACAAATGTACACTCCGACTCCAGAGTTTAACATTGTCCAAATCATGTCTTCTGTTATCTCCTTCTCTCTCAGCTGCTGCACAAACAGCTGAAGGAGGAGACGAGAGTTCACGAGGAGTCCAAGAAATTCCTGCAAGATCAGCATGAGGTTGGTACAGAAACATTACTGTTAACAACAGACTAAAGTTATTACAATTACACTGTTATATAATTGAGCCTTTTGGTAATTAGCTTAGCTACAGTTTAAGGTTCAGCTGAACCTGTATTCAGCGAGCCAGACTCTTGGTGACACAGCAACAACCCCTCGTTTTTTCTACTACAGTAGTATTTCTACTACTACTCTCACTTACTCTCAGTCTTTCATACGCCATAGTGTTCACACTGCAGACAGTTGACTTTATGTGTCTGGGTGTGTGTGTGTGGGCGTGGTGTCCCAGGGTACCTCAGAGATTTTTCACAGATTTCTGGGGGATCTTGAGGACAGAATTACTGGATTTTCTCTGGAAAAGGGAAAATAACTTCTGTTGTAATGAACACTGTAGAATGGGACCAGGATTGATAGAGTAATAAAGTGACTGTACATGTAATTTACTAACTGACAAAAGTTTTTATTTAGTTTTTCTTTCTGTCATTAAAACTGTTGGTTTTGTTCTTCTCATTTTGTCATTGTTAATATCCATCAAGTGCTGCAGCAGCAGCTAATCTTGTCACCGTTGTTGTTTCAGGAGTTGCAGCAGCAGCTGCAGCAGTGGCAGCAGCGCACAAAGCAGATGCTGCAGGAGAAGGAGCAGCAGCTCAACAGTGTGTGCTGCAAAAGAACAGTGAATTTGGACAGACTGATGGAGATGAGGAGGAAGGTGAGCAGCTCCGAGTGCCGAACGGGATGCACAGTCACTATTAGATGAACATTAATGAGATGCTGAATTGTGTTCAGTTCAGGGAGATGGAGCAGGTGGTGATGGAGGACAGGGAGGAGCAGGAGAAACTACGCCATCAGCAAGAAGAGGCCCGAGCTGCCACCAAGGTAACGACATCCAATCAGAACTTAGATCCATGAGCCTTACCATGATGTCCTATCAGATCAATAGGTCTGGTTATTTAGTGTACTGATCCCTAATTCTGACCCTGGCCTGTGACCTTTGACCCTTCAGCTGCAGGCCTGGTGGAGAGGCTGCATGGTCCGCCGGGGCCTTGGTAGTTTTAAAAAAGCAGAGGAAGTCAAGAAGGGCAAGAAGAAGAAGGAAGGAAAGAAGAAGAAGAAATGAGTTTTCTCCAACACTCTTTTGAGACCTTGAAACACTGTATATAATTCAATAACAATAAACAGGAAGTCTCTGTATCTTCTTTGTTCTTTATTTAAAATTGTAAAAACATGTTGTTTTCATTTCGAACACACAGTATGCAACAAAATGAAACAACAGAATAAAAGATTCAACTTATCTTATACAATATTTCAGAAGAATAAGAAAAGTAGTACACTGTGTGAAGGTAACATGGAGCATATCAGCATCATATCATACATAAACATATCAGCTGACACAACAGTAGCACCTTGATTCAAACTCCTGTTTTTACCTATTTTATGTACAGTATGGCCTGACCATTTTATAAGATTAAACAACAAAAAAAAATGCAAGAAATCAAAATGACTCCCAGCAATGAGCACTACTAAGTAGTCTACTGTTAATGACCATAGGCCATACATTTGAACATAAGTCAACGCCTTTATCATGACATGATAAGGATCTGAGTCACAGACACACAACATTTCAATACAGTTCCTCTGTAAAATCACACAATATGTATTTCATGAGCTGATAAAAATGAATCCCACAGGAAGTTCACAAAGTATATAATTCCGCGTATCAGGGAGATGAGAAATGAGTCATCACAAAGTAACATCCATGTTGGACTTTACGACTCGACTTTATGTCCTTGCATCTGACAGGAGCAGAAGACCCAGCATTGCAAAACAGGAAACCCCTTCACTGAAGAGAATTTGGGCTTGGGGAGCTGACGTTTGTTTGTACGTGCTGAAACTCTTTCAACACTGTGATGAGCTATGGTTTTGTTTTTAAATCAGTAGTCGCAAATGTCTGTTTCAAGTCATGTCAAAACCAAGACCAGAACAAAACATTCCTATTAAACCTTAAGAGTGATGTCAGTCGAAATAAGTGAGCTGAAACAAGTCCATTAATCCATTATTCGATCAACAAATTAATCAGCAGTAACTGATTCATCATTTAAGTTAAGCAAAAATGCCTAAAGTTATCTGGTTCCAGCCCCTTAAATGTGAATATTTGGTGTTATTTTAATCATCTATAATGTCTGTTTCAGTCGGGTGGGTCTGATCAGCGTGCATGTAGTTGTGGTCTCCGATGATGACACAGTTGAGATGGGAGCTTTGGATGTTAATGCTCGGAGGCTCTGCTGATGGAAGGGGAGGACAGAGAGGAGGAGGAGGAGGAGCACAGGTCTGTGCTGCCCCCTGCTGCCCGTGGCTGCAGCTGCACCTCGCCTGATCTGTATTAAATGAGATGTTTTCACTTCTCATGAGTACAGTTTGAGTGCTGTGATATGTTTAGTGTAGCTACTACAAAGGATATGCACATAATACAACATAGCACAGTGTAAATGTAAATTGCACCACAAAGTGCTTTAAATTCCTAGAATTATGCTATAGAATAGGTTTGGCCGTTACCCACCATGCATTTGGAGCTTAGATCCCTGCATTAGAGGCTGACTTTCTGCCACAGCAGCCGCGTAGGTATCATTCCCGATGACGCAGTCGATCAAAGTCGAGTTGCTGATGTTCACAATCAGAATGGTTGACGGCGGAGTCCGGAGTGTCACTGCTGACGAGTGGGCGAGGGAGAGACAAGGGAAAAGGGAAGAGAATATGAGAAGGGGAAGTTGTTGTTCCAGAGTGATGTAATAGCAGAAATGCATCACTATCACAAAGTTCCATCTGAATATATGGAAAAAGTTTGTTTTTGCTGCCAGCAAGCCTCTTTTCACTGAAAAGCCACTGCAGAAAGCGCATAAGGTCAGCCCCTGGCAAATGTGCTGCTGAGAAAATGTGCTAACACCGATTTTACAAGGTTGACAAAAACATCTAAACAGAAAAGTAGTTTGTACCAAACTGCTGCACAAAGTGATGAAAGCACCTGCATGTTTCAAGAATTCAAGGATTCAAAAGTATGTTTGTCACATACACAAGCGATATGTGTAGTGACATGCAATGTGTCATGCTCCTGGGGCTGTGTTAAAAGGCCCAGGGTGAAAAATAAGAATTAGAAAAATAGAAATTTCCCTTAAGATGTAAGGAAAATAAGACCAATAAAGGAGTAAACAAAAATATTTGAGGAATTATTGTAAAAACAGAAATCTGACAGGAAAATTAGAACTTACCTTGTGTAGTTTTGTCCTCCGTAGGTTGATGACTTTGAGCTTTAAAGACAGTGAGAGAGATGCTGTGGTTACTAATGATAAATTGGCATGCATGTTAAACACAGTAGTGAGAGTCCATCATGTTTCTGACAGACATCTGCAGATACAGTGTGAAGAAAACACTGGATCCTGACATGACAGCAACATGTGGACCAATGAGGACAACACTGGTGGTTGTCATTCTAAAATCAATATCACAGAAGTTCATTTCACCTGGGCAGCACGTGACCTTCTCAGACAGCAGCGTGTCTAAGGGGCAGCAGAACAGCTGGCAGGCTCTCCTGTAGCTCTTCTGCGCCACCCTCTGCACCACCTGCATGATTCTGGTGGAGGCTTTACAAGCCATCAGCTGGAGGGGAGACAGACGCAGACAGAAAAATCCTTTTAGTTTCAGTATCTTACACAGTGATCTGATTCAGCCCCGCAGGTGTGAGTGGGCTTTCTGCACAAGCAACAGCTCATACCACAAGTTCACTTGATGCCCAGCTCTGTTTTTCTAGGTCACGTGCACTTTCTCTTGCCGACTCGCTGAGGCTGGAAACTTTCCCGTCATTAGAAAAAAAACAAATGCAGCTGACAATACACGGAAATGTGACATGCTGCAGTCCAAGCTGGTTTTAGAGTATTCATTTCATTCGTCTTGGGAAAATGAACCACAGTTTACGTGTATGCGTTGTATAACATAATATATATCCAGATGAAAGGTGGCTGCAGGTCAGTCCGGCTGGAGGTGTCGGTCTGGATAATGACGTCATGCTAAAGGCAGCGCAACATTCACGGTTTTTGCATGAATTTGAACGGCCAGGATACTTTATATCTAATAGTTATCAACATTTTAACACCAGTGTTAGAAGGTTTTACACCACAGCAGACAGCAGACTTAAACACTGACATACTGCATGTCACAGGCAGCAAACACTGAACTCTGCAGCCCGTACGTAAAGTTTAAAACGTAATAAATGAATAATCTGCCAAACCTCCAGGTTTTAGAGCAACCTCTGGATACCACATCTGTTTTTCTGTATAATCCAGGGCTATAACTAAACACATCTCCTGCTGTAAAGTTCGCTCTCATACTCCAGCTGTAGTGACTAGTTTACCTTTCCAGAGGTCTGTCTCACAGGATGATCAGTCCCCTGACGTCTTTAGTTATTTTGATTCACTTGGGAAAACTCTAAACTCCCCAAAACACCTCAGTGCGCCCGTCAGCCATAGAAAAACTCCGCAGTAAATATACTAATATAGGCTACTAATCGTAATAAATAAAATAATGAGTAAATGTGAAAAACCCACCTGATTGAACGGCGTTCTTTCTTTCACTTTTGTATAACTGATGTTATTAAAAGGCCTCGGAGCTAGAGGGTCTGAGCTGTCCATCATTCGTGTGGTAGTGATAACTATTCTCTTAAAAGCGACCAACACCGGCTCATATAGAATTTCTCGGAAAAGTCCCCGTCGGAGTGGCGCATGCGCACTTTAACTCGGGGTTTCCATGGTCAGGTCTCTTTTCAGTGCGGCAGCTAAGAACTGTGATACTATTGCACGACACTTTGTGTGTTTTGGACCTACACGTTTGAAACACTGTGTAAAGTGTGCACGAGACAAAGTCTGCAGTCAGTTGCATGACGCCACAGTAACACTGCAACTACCTCTCAATACTTCATTATGTCATATATCAATTCAAACTGTGCCTTTTCTATTTATCCCATAGCTCTGTCATGATGCCTTCACTGCACCTCGTATACTTCCAAGTGTATGAGCGTCAAAACACTGCACATTGCGATAGGATTTATAAAACAAATAGACTCGAGCCAAGTTAAATCAATGGCACGTGCTGTTTACTCTTGGAAATAAGATGGCACAGGCCTGTTGGCAACTGAAGCGTCGATAATGCAGGGAGGAAATGATGCAACAGGAATGCACGCTGATTTTGTTGGAGCACAGACAAACAACAGGTGCACGATTAAGCTGTTAACAAAGTCCCCTTAAAAATACCGTACCTTTGAGGGAATGTAATGATGAAACGTGACTGTACTAACCTCTTTACAGGTTAACTGATTACTTCCAGCCAGACCTGCATGCCAGAGTATGTCAATTAGAATCATAGTAGGAGTTTCGGGCATTACTTGATCAACTTCCAAGTTGCATGGAGAAGAGAAATAGTCTTAAAGGATCAAAACTCAAGCAAAAGTTGTGGTACAGAAAACAACTTTGTTGTGAGACAAACAACACATTTTGGCTTGTGACATTCATCAGTGTCATCATACAATGCACTCAACATTTGAATAAGTATGAAAAAATAATTAACAAGATTTGTATTCATATTTGTTAAGATATAATAACAATAACAATACCAACAACAATAATAATAACAATAATAGTAAGTTAAAATAACCAATCATACACATGCACATAGCCTGCATATCAGCCAATGGGGCATTCACACATGGATGAGCTTGGTAAAGTTCCAGGCCAGACACATTGGGGAACTGGTAGAGCGGTGAGGGGTTTGCCTGTGAGGGATATGGGTGACACCATATATGGAGCATAAATAGGAGAAGTGCATCTAAGAGGAGGTACCCTAGCTGGTATAAAAGAGGCCTGTTCCAAAAATGTGTCTCTTGAGTGAGACATACTATGAAAACAATTTACAACATGCTGTATACTCATTGGATATGTCACAATATTAAAAAAGTTGAAATAAAAAGAGAACCAGCAGTGAGGGACATTATCTCATAAAGCAGATGAGGAATCTAAGAGCTCATAAACACTATGAGAACTCATTAGTTGAAAAGGCCTCATTCATGTCTCCTGGAAATAAACTGTTGACATCATTCACTGATGCACATCATTCAGTAGTGCCTTATTATTTGAGGTAAACCAACAGGGCCTTGGATGGCGAAGGCACGACCCACCCTACTCTGCCTCTGATTGGCTCGAACTCGTTAGGCCTGTGTAGGACCAGCAAATATTTGCAATCTGCCCCTTGACAAATAATGTTAATTTTATAATGGTGGCACACTCTGGTCGACACTATCAGCTGTTCCAAGAGACTGTTAACAAAAGAAACTACTGGCCCATAGACTACATGCAAGGTGAGAGAATAGTTGTCCAATTTTCACTTGTGGATGGACTAAGGAACAAGGAATAGTTCAATCAAAAGCATAATTATGTAGTTGTCTCACTCTACAGTCTGTGGGCCAGTATTGGTTGCAAAATCTGCACCTCTTCTGTGGCGCATGTTAATTTCATAATGATCCTCACTCCCTGAAGTCAAGCAGCAGAAGCAGAAGTGACAGTGTGCAAATATTAATGGGACGTTTATCCTTTGCTGGGTGGGCTGCTTTAAAAAAAAATTGGGGGCATAAATGAAGAGTATACCCACTTCTCCAGGCACCACTACACCACAGTGACAATGTAACTAAGCCATTGTTGGCTGTTTCTCTATCGTACAGTATTTACTTTAAGTTGACTCCATGTTTTACATTCGATCAGCTGAATGAAACAAAGTCAGATGTGTTGACCCTAATTACTTGGATTTTTCAGAATTGTATGTATTCAGTTTATTCAGTATTTATTCAGCTTTATTTACTCTGTGCAGTTATATTTTATGTAAGTTTGATTTCCCAACATGAAGGTCTAAGGTCTCCACACTGCCAGGAATATAACTCATATATAATATAAGTCTTTATCTGTGAATTATTGTTGGTCTAAAAGTTGTCAAATTTAGATATATTGAGTCTAAAACTGGAACACTGGAATATAATACTGAAGCTCATAAAAAACCCACAATAGGGTTGTTAATTTTAGAAACTAAACGTCCCCTAAATTTAACAAAATGGCTTTAGTAATGGCATTAGTAAGCCAGTTTTGTCAGTGGTTTTAGTCAGCTTTGCAACAGTTACCCCTGTCAGTTAGTGAGTTTGGTTTTTTTTTAATTTAGTAAATCTTCACTTGGTGAACTCTTGCGCTTTAACTAGCCTGAGCTTGAATTTACAGATAGCAAAAGCTTCCATCTCAAGTCTGCAGCTCTGGCACAGGCACGCAGGGTCGTTTCCCTAAATACAAAATCAACCCTGAAGAGCAACTCGATATGACAGCATTAACAGCAACTAATACTACAGTGCAATCTTGCTACCAAAAATTAATTACAGGAATAAAAGTCATGAATATACCAGAACTGAACACCTTGCAACAATGTTTTTATCTATGAAGGCCTGAAACTGACAAAATGTAGCAGGTTTTCAGACAAGTCAAAAGTACATGATAAATAATATTGTTAGTTAAATAATTAAAATGACCTGTAAAAAGAAAGCTTTATACTTCTCCTTTAAAATCCAATCAGTTGATATTTTAATAATCGAACTGATAATATTATTTATGGATGTATTTACTTATATTTTTGACTTGGCTGATAACCTTTTCCTCAGTTTCCCAGTCGTTCCTGAGCAAGCTCATTTCTCCGGCTGCACCTGAAAGCAGCATGAATGTAGTGAAATAACCGGCAGGAGCAGTCATGAGTGGAGATCAGCAGAGAGCAGGCACTGGGCTACAGCTTCCTGGATGGAAACAAAACGCAGGAGCAGAGCAGACACACGCACTAACACACACATACACATACACACACACCTACACACACACAGACCGGACAGGAGCGAGCAGGACGTTTAAACATGTTTTGAGTTGCGCTGTAAGCCCGGTGCGTGTATAAGTAAGGCGGTAGCGGGGCGGCAGTGGAATTAGGCGTTGACAGCAGAGGTTGTTATAACAGCAGACTGTATCAACACATGTGTCTGTGCCACAGTGAGAGCACTGCGGCTGTGGATCTGGACTCAGGCAGCTCCTACACCCAGTGGTCCACAGGCAAGGTAGGTCCCCCCCCTTCTCTCCTCTGCTCATCTGGCTTTTCTCTCTGCATCACACAGACCATCCTTTAACCCAAAAACGGACTTTCACCTTACGGACTATTACACCGTGCATGCGTCAGAATCTCAGTCTTGACCTATCCGAGAATGCAACCTTGAGGGGGGATGCAGATGTGTGAGATTTCTTGTGTGGTCTGGGTGAATGCACAGTCACAGATGAGATATTACACTGTTAGTTTGTCATGAGAAACACCATACTAACCTCAGGGTAGAAACACATGCAAACTGACAGTCTCTTTAGGGATATTACTTTGTACCTTTAAATCACAGCAATCTAAGTCACCATCCACCGCACTGATTCTGGTTAAAGTGATGTACGCGAGATGAAGGTTTTGCACTCTCCCACCCCATCCTTTTCCTCATACTGCTGTGTTTCAACTTTGTGTGCTCTTGTTTTAGGCTCCCTCCCAAAAAACACACAGGTTACTGGGCCAGAAATCCAGAGAGGCAGGGGGACAGGGAGCGATTGCAGCTGTATAAATGATGCCATATACATTCTGCCACACACTCCCCGCCCGAGCGCACAGTCCCAGCTGCCTCCTGCCCAACACAGTGGCAGTCTGTGTAAAGGCAGCAGCAGCTTTTCACCGGGTAGATCTGGTTTTCCGTTTCTGCCTCTCTGGTCAACAATGATGCTTTGATCCCCCCCCCACACACCCCTCGTGGCTGGAATGCCATCTAGACCTTGATCCGTGAGGACTGCTAATCACCCAGTGGCCAGCTCCGCACCTAAAGGGAACTGTTAGCACACAAGGGCGTTTTGATCGATGAATAGCTCCAACAGTGGAGATTAAAGTTTGAATGTGGACTCTTATTCTCAGCTCTAATTGCTTTTCAGGGGCAGGGACTGCAGTGAAGTCAGGCTGGGTTTTTTGAAGGCCAGTACTGAGCGGGATGTCTTTCGATTGAAGCTTCTGGTCGTTTTGTATTGACATTTAATATATTTAGATTTAGTCCCGTGTGGAAACATTCAGGGTGGAGATGCTTCTGAAACAGTGCTCAGACTGTGGTCTAATTCTCAAACTCATTCATGCAAACTTAAATCTGTTCACTGTATTTCATTACAGGCAGACAACCATGAAGTATTGATGAATTCTACAGCTCATAGTCAATCAAATCTATCATATCAAAGATGGAACGACTGGATGGGAACTCTTAAATTCATCTAAACTTTGAAGTTGTTCAGGAATGAAAGGCTTTACACTGTTGTTAAATACATATTGGAGTTCCCATGCAGCAAATCTAGCTCATCAGAGACCTGTTATTTTCCCATGTGAGAATGCTTATGCTCGGGCAGGACAGGACAGGCTGACAGCATCGTGGCATGACGACTGCAGCCGGCTCAGCTCGCCTGTCTGAAAGCAGTGCAGGAGGATACACCATGACTGTGCAGAAATACCGACGTACGCAGCTCCACAAGCTCCACTATCAATGATCTGCATGTGTGCCGCCGCTGATCGATACTACATAATAAAAGAGGGCTCACTGAGAAATTTAGGACACCGGTGGTGGTGGTGGTGGCTGTATTGATTGAGCTGCTCCAAAGTTTTCCTGCCAACTTTAACAGCCTGCTGAAACAGAGAACATTGTGTGTGGGATAATGTGTGATTTCAACAGCCACTCAGGCTGCAGAGTGTGTTTTTAACACCAGCGTTTCCTGTGTGACCCTGTTCTGTGTCCAACCACTGTTATCTGCAGGATTAACCGCAAATCCCAGATTATGGGGTTATTATTTCTCATGCTTTTTGGGATTGGACAGAACCAAAGGGATGATTTTGGGGTTTGGTGACTTTGGTTCCCTTGAACACCAGATTAGGCCTTTATTATCCACCCACCTCTGTCCTGCTGTCCCAAGATATGTAACCGGTGCTTGATGTCTGATAACCAAAGGTGGAAGTCACAGATTACGTTCACGCTTGACGCTGTATGAAACAGCTTTTTGTGAAATATACCTTTTTAGTGTTTTTTTAACCATACTAGTTGGTCCACCACTTTGGTCCAGGCTGAAATATCTCAACAACTATTGCCTGGGTTGGCACAAATATTTGTGCAGACAATCCCTCTTTCTTCTTAGTTGAGTGAATTTCCCTCTTTTCTGTCTGTCTATCCCCTGTAATTTTACTCAGTGCTGGAATTACCTACTGTAGCTACACGAGCCTTTATTTACCATGTTTCTGAAAACGATTGACAATCAGTGCTTCCTGTCAGAATGAACGAGGAGCTGGTCAATAACTGTAGGCTCCGTAAACGTGGACCTTGGACTTTGGCCTTAAAAATGGCAGCCATTTATGGACAAACAACAGACGTGATGAGGAATCGATAATACAGCAGTAATTACACGGAATTATATTTAACTTCATGCACCGCACAGTGACTAATTCATCTCCCAGGTAACAGGACAATGACAGTGTGTTGCTTCAGGGAGAGGTGAAGTCATCACAGTTGGTATACCAGTTACCAGAAGAGATGACAGGTTTCCAGAAACAGGGTGCAGTGTTGTCAGAAGGCCTGGCAGTGGTTGTGTGTGTAACTCTAACAAAGAGGAAGAAAAGTGTTACACCTACACTGTGGATACAAATACATTAATCCTTGTTCTGCTTTCAGGAACATGGAGGCTGTAGCTCCTCTCAGTCCCCAGCAGAAGGGCTAGGAGCAGCCTGATTCCTTCCCTCCTTCTTTCCCTGCCTGCCTGCCTGCCTGCCTCGCCCCACCATGGCCAGCGGGAGTCCCACCCCGAGCCGGGAAGCCGGGGATTCGGCACCGGGGACCCCTGAGGCCGGGGCTAACCCCCAGCCGGGGCCCGAGGTCTCCGAGGTCTTCTGCAAACTGTGCCTCAGCGAGCAGCCATCTGCAGCCACCAGGGAACTACAGAGCTGCAACTGTGTCTTCTGCATGGCGGTAAGAAAAGACGAACACGACCGGTTTCATTCTGACACTTGCCGTAGATAATGCTCACATCCATAAAAAAAACTGTTTTCTGAGCAGTTCAGGGTTGCTCGAGGACACTACCACAGGACACATGATGGAAATCAAATCTGTGTTACTGAAACAGAGTATCGTCTAGAAAATGCAAGTATGCTTATCCTCTACTCATATTGCTCATGCTTTTAGTCACTTTCTGTAGGCGGTGAAGATTTCACAAAAGTGATCCAACCGCAAACTTTTCTTTGGGCAATTTAGGCAAATCTCCAACGTTTAAATTACTTGGAATGGGATGCTCCTCTTTATTGCAGCACCACTTCCTACTTTAAGATCTTAAAATAGATCCTTTATGGGCAAATTTTGCATATCACAGCTTTAGTGAACTGAAGTGGTTTCAACACGGGACAGGTTGTCTCTCACATTTACTGTCTTTGTCTCGTCCTTGGAAATGTTCGTGATCTATCAAAGCCGTTGATGTTTTTTTAACAACCTCTTGGAACTGACAAACATTTCCTGGGAGCCTTTTCAGTCCTTTTTAAGAGAGAAGAAGTGCTACGACAAGAATGCAGAGCTGTGTTATTTATAAGAGAGACGCTACTATGCTGTTCTTGTCTGATACATGCCTGCTTGGCATATCGAAACTGAGATGTTGGTGTTGTGCCCTGACACAGAGAGGTTGCAAGATAGTGACAGGTGTTAATCTTTGTCCAAGCTAGCCAAGTTGTCAGTGTTGCACACACAAGGTCACACAGATAAAACCCACACACACACACACACACACACACAAGCACAGTGTCACGGGGGGAGAAGGACGGGAATGGATACAGTAAACCCTGCTTATCAGTTGGACTTCATTTTATAAATATGAAATATCTCCTCCAGTCTGGTTCAAGAGCACAGACTATTGCTTTTTTATTCCAGCTCAGTTCTTGGTACATCGTGCTTTGCGAGAGAGGTACAAATGAGGTTAACAACACGTGCCAGACTTCGAAGATAGATCTTCTTCCACAGAAAAATGATAATTAAATATGTTATTTTCTGTTCCTCAAAACTGTTTGCCATTGAGCAATGTTTACATAGTTCCTCCTACCCTTCCACATTTCATGGCTGAGGCAACATATGACTTCTGACGTGTGAAAGCTGACAAGGAGCTCATGTTTATGTGGCATTTAGTTTGCCCTGTTTGCATAACAGCTCATTGTCCCTCTGCTGCCTTTGCTTTTACTACATTTGTCATGAGCCGTGTTTTGATGTGTTGTGTGTTTTGTATTATTTTTCACCAGGGTGGACAGAAAAGATAATATATATTCTTATGCATATACATGTATATATATATATACAGTTTATACAGTGTATAATACATATATCTATATCTATATAGATCTATATAGATATAGATATTGTTAAATTTATTGCTTTTTACAAGGGCATGACATTTGTGATGCATGATGGTACAGTCCTCCCAGTTCCATTCAATTGTGTTGTTTCTCCCTCTCCAGTGTCTGCGGCAGTATGTTCTATTGGCCATCATAGAGGGTGGGGGGGCACCCATCACCTGCCCAGATATGGCCTGCCAAAAGACTGGAGTGCTACTGGACTCTGAGGTATGCCCTGTTTAAAACCAATGATATGTAGGTCATGAGGGAAACCGAAAATGGCAAAGAGTCTTCAGAGGCCATGAAATACCAAAATAATGTTGATGCACAAACATGTACTTGATTCAAAACCTGTTTTAGGCAAACTTGTTTTTCTGGAATATTCCTTGAATTTCTAAGTTGCCTGCTACACTGGTTTGTTTACACTCCAGAGTGCTGCAAGCAAACTTCTAAAGAAATATAAAGTTGGATTTCCAGCCTCGTGTTTTTGAATCCGTGTGGGCTGGATTAACTAAGATGAAGTAGTGTTGTGAAAATGCTGTGTATCCAGCCTTAATGACATTTCTGAGGAAATTCTTCTTGCTTTTGAGTGCGAAGAGTAAAATGAGGTAATGTGAGCATTGAGACAGAAAGTGAAACTCCATGAGCCATCACACATCGTAGAGACTTCACAGTAAACACGTCAGATTAGAAGCTTAAACTGCTGAGTCGCAAACAAGTGGAAATTTTGCTCCTCAGTTCCCCATTTGTATTGTTTTTCTAGAGACGCTTCTTTAAATAGCACTCATTGGCCTTCCATCTGAACTAGCATTGATTTGATTGTAGAATATTTATCTCCTGTTATCCAGTAGTAAAACTGGTCTTGAAAATTTGGCTAATTGACATTTCCTGCTCTAAGCTAATGTTGGTTTAAGCAAACATCTTCAGTATTTGCAGGCCTTTGCAACATCCTTCTCCTGGATCATGTGGAGATGTACTTTTGCAGCTGTTACTACAAGTCTAAAAATGGCATTTTAATTTAACCCTCGTGTCATTTATAAAATGTTGCAATCAATCCCTTTTTTCTCTCAGTGGCCACTACTGAGGCATCTCAGAAATAATGCAGCAAGTTACAGTTGCTAGGTGACCAGCTGATCCCGGATGATCTTTGAAGTATCAGCTTCTCAGCAACCACACAAAATGCCCTCATTTTAATCTTGACCACCAAGCATTTTTGCATTTATCTATTAGTGTTTGAAAAAGTTGTGCTCATGTTTCTTGCATGCACACAAAATTCAATGTCAAAGCTCTGAGTGAATAAAACATGAGCCCTCTATGTGCTGTGTGATTGCAGATAGCCAGCTTGGCTCCAGAAGATCAGGCGGAGCTGTATCAGCGTCTGAAGTTTGAGAGAGGTAGGTATTGTTGCATTAGCACGCTGATGACTGGTGACAGGCATTGGGCTATTTCAGGTCGCACTTCAGCCGGTGGCATTACACTAAGCAGCCGCTCAGAGTGCTGAGCTTCACATGCCTGGGATATTGTGGGGCCTGCTGCCCTTTTCCCTATTCTGCTCTGGTCCAAGTCTTACCCTGGAGGTCACTGAAACTGTGTCTTTAATTCCTTCAGTTAAACCCAACATTACCGACAGGAAATTCAATAACAAATGCTGCAAGAGGTCCATGCTGCTATCCCGTAAAATTTGAAGTAATGAGCTTTTCAGTGCTAATAAATTGTATGAGCTACGTGTAACTGATTGCACCATAAGTTGTGGAATTTGTGGTGTGGTTGTGTGTGGAGGCAAATCTCTGTCCTGCACTGGAGGCCTGGAAGCAGAAGGAGAGTAACTGTTGAAATCGGTTTCTGTTGACATGGTTAGTTTACCTTGTAGCTATATTGGTCTTTTCCAGTTGCACAGTAACAATACGCTGTGAAGCCAATAATAGTTATTGTTTACTCAGGCCATAAAATCATGAGACTCTAATATTGAGAGTGTAAAGAAGTGCAAAGTTCACGCTGTTTTGCAACAGTGTTTGCCTTCTGTTATGATTCACAATGAAAGTATGGTGAGGGGGATCTGAATCAGATCATGCAAGCTTCAGTTTTGGTTTGGTTGTGAAACAGATTTATTTTAAATTCTTATCTTTCAGTTCTCAACTACTTAGAAGGTTGTTTACCTTTATAGAACCAATTAGAAATGAGAACAATGCATTTGTTTTAGCCATGCTAACCAGGGACGGCAGCGTCAGTCGGTTAGTCAGTCACTTTGGTCCAGACTGAAATATCTTTTTTGTATATTGGATAGATTGCCATGAATTTTGGTACATTCTTGTCCCCCTCAGGATGAATTGTAATAACTAAGGCAAACCTCAGTAGTATTACTGATAATACTGATACAGATAGTATTGCTAGTATCACTTTAGAGAATAGCAACACGTGCATTTATTTTGTATATAACATCCCAGCTACTTGAAGTCTACTTCAGAAATGCACAATCACATCCCCCCTTTGCTGTCTGCAGGAGTGAAGTTGGACCCCAGTAAAGCCTGGTGCCCGGTGCTTGAATGCCAGGCGGTGTGCAGTGTGCAGCCAAGCACCGAGGGCCAGCCCACCGCTGTGCCCTGCCCGACCTGTCGCACCGTCTTCTGCTCCGGGTGCAGAGGGCCCTGGCAGGACGACCATACCTGCCCTGAGCGCCAGCCTATGATGTCACCCTCACCCTCTCATGAAAGCAGGTCAGTCAGCCGCCCACTGCCTGCGGCCACAGAGTCTGAGCTGCAGTCTGAAAATGATACTGTGCTGAAAGCAGGATGAGTGTGTTTGTTCAGGACTCTGAGGAGTCTACAACGAAACAAACAGGCTGGTAACTAAATCATGATTGTATTAACTATTCAATTTAAACTATGAAAGTGACTTTAGCTGTTTGTAGACTATCAATTCCATTATTTTATTTTATGAGGAAAATCCCATCCTTCCATTTAATGTAAAAAGCCCTGACAGGATATTTACATTAAAGGGATTATACGAGTGATGTGTAGTTCCTCGTCTCCCAGTAGGCCCTGCGCTGAATATAAACACTATTTCAGCATTAATAGCTTAGTATTCCTCAGCAGTGCCCTCTGTGTCGTCCCTGTTGTGCAGCCACATTACTGTGCTGCTCTGAGCTGTGGCTCTGCCAGACTGACTGATGTCATTGGGGAGTCACTGACTTATATTGGAATTCCATTGTCTCTGTGCCAAAGGGAGGAGGAGGGTGGGCACCGAGCCAGTTAGTTCACTGTACAGAAGGAGACAGTGCACTGCAGTGAAGCAGTGGTCTCTGCAGTGTGCTGTGGAGGATGAAGGGAAATCTACTTTCAATTTGAACTTGACATACATTTGCCTCAGCCTGCAGGTTTAGTCATCAAACATAATCTTATTGTACCAGGGTTGTATTTTAGAAGTGTTAGTAGTCTGTCCGCCAGTGCAAGCCCCCCTTAGAAGTTTTTGACTAATCACCAAAACAAATTGAAATTTTAAAGCCTTCTCTGCACCAGCCTGATAATCATACTGAAACACCGTTTAGTTTAGTTTTCCGATTGGGAGGGATTGTTGAATTTTCTTTCCATCAGCAGCGAGTGACATATCCATTCCGCTAACTTCATTTCCGGTCGGCACAGCCTCTGTGGAGTATTTTAGCATCTTTCAGCTGTTGTTTTGGTTTTGGTCTGTCACTAGCAAAGATGCTAGCTAAAGAGCCAGATATTTCCCATAGTAGGCAAGAGACCAAATCAGAGCTACAGTAAAAGGAGAGTGAATATTGGACTCTCATTCGTCAGGTAGCCAGAAACATTATGCTACATGAATGCTAATGTTGTTATTCAGTCTAAGAAATGTTGGAATCAGCCTTGTGTAATTCGTTTAGATTGTAGAATGTAGCTCCTCAGGTTGTTGAAACCCTCAAACATGACCTCAGGGTTTTCCTTGGCAGCCATGGCCCTGGGGTGTACAGAATACTTCCCTCATACTTTTGAATCCCAAAATAATTAACCCAGTTCAAAGTGAGCACTGACCCTTAGCGCTACTGCTAAATAAAGATTTCACACACTGCCTGGAAACTCTTGAGACCCTCATGGCTTCGCACAATGTGCCCCCATTAACTGCATGCCTGATGTCTCTCCTGTGCCTCTCTCCCGACACACAGGGCCCGCTCCGACAGCGACTCCGACATGCCCATCAAGCAGTGCCCAATGTGTGGCATCTACATCGAGAGGAACCAGGGCTGTGCACAGATGCTGTGCAAGAGCTGCAAACACACCTTCTGCTGGTACTGTCTGCAGAATCTGGATGTGAGTCTCCCCTGCTACCTAACTCACAGATGTGATGCATGGATAGTAGATTTCTTGCCTTAACATGCGTTGTAATTGCAGGGTGATATCTTCCTGAGGCATTATGATAAGGGACCATGCAGAAACAAGCTGGGACACTCCAGGGCCTCGGTTATGTGGAACAGAACGCAGGTGAGGTCACTCAGCACGCAGCAGAGCAGACATACAGTCTTAATTTCAGGGCTGTGGTGGCGCTGTCATTGTCTGAATGGATTAGCCTGCAGAACCGCTCGTCCGCGAGTGGTAGGTTATTCCATACACGGGTTTGATTTTAGTAAAACTGTGATAGGACGTTAAAGATTTTGGACTCCATCCCAGCTGCACTGTTTGGCTGTCCAATCAATTAGTCACTGTTGAAACAAAGGACAGTAAAGCTTCCATTTTGGCACGTTTCACTTTGTTGTAAATTTAAACAAAAGATGTGAACAGTGCGTGACTCAACTCTCATTCGCCACCAGACTTGGGGAACATTTATCAGCTTTGTTCTGTTCAGCAGCTGCTCCATTTATTGCTGACTTTCCCTTTAAAGACCCATAAAGTCTGTGTTAGCTCGTTGTTTGTGGTTTGCTCTTTTCCACCAGTGTACCCAAATAGTTCTGTATCAGACATTAAGCTGAACTAATCCCAGCACTAATCTCAAATTCCTGCCCTGTAATGACGTCATGCATTCAATGAACGATTACAATTGGCCGCCAAACCTACTTTCCTTCCACTTCCCCTGCCCTGATGCCATTATCACATGATTAGCATCAAGTTTGCAGTGAACCTCCTGATTGCGTCTTGGTGTGTCTGCATTGTTAAGTGTCTGGAGAGTCGAAGTACAACAGAGCAGTTGTTACTTGCAAAACAACTCATGACAGACTTGGTTACACCCTTGCCTAACAGGTCCTATAAGTTCTACAGTCTGCCTGTCACAAATCCCTCTGCCACTGAGAAACACTGCTGTAGTAACAGTACATTTAAAGTCTACTGTATTGGTGTTGTATGTTTTTTAAATTCAGATTTAAAATGATATGATATATGCTGACTACCTGCATACACTACATGGCCAAAAGTATATGGATACCCGAACGATGGCCTTTAAATAATATGCTGCTTTAACAGCACACCCTCAGCCACAAGAGCATTAGTGAGATCTGATGTTGGGCAATAAGGCCTGGCTCTGTCGGCATTTCAGCTCATCCCAAAGGTGTTGGATGGGGTTGAGGTCAGGGCTCTGTGCAAGTCAAGTTCTTCCATACCTAACTTGGAAAACCATGTTCCTTGTGCACAGGGACATTGTCACGTTGAAAGACAAGCTGTTGCCACAAAGTTGGGAACACACTATTATCTAAGATATCATTGTATATTATATGTAGCATTGAGATTTCCTTTCGCTGGAGCTAAGGACCCCAGCCCAAACCATAAAAACAGCCTTAGAAATGTACACAAAAATATGTGGACAGGGGTGTCCATATACTTACAGCTATAATATATTATGCATAGTTTTGGAAATGTAAAAAAATATATTTCAATTGTCAAATGAATAGTGATATCTAGTAATGAGATCATGGTATAGGCAGACTCTTATCTGATTTGAATGGTCCCATATTAGGACCACATTACCCATAATCCCACTTGTCATAAACTGTACGTTGCATCATACATCACACATAATCGTTTCATCCATTGTTAATAATAAGATATGGATTAGTGCAGCTTCAAAGACGGTGCTGTGTTGTCCCTCAGGTGGTGGGCATCCTGGTGGGGGTCAGCATCATCGTGCTGGTGACGTCTCCGCTCCTCCTGCTGGCCTCACCCTGCATCCTGTGCTGCGTCTGCAAGCCCTGCAGCGGGAAGAAGAAGAAGAAGAAGAGGAAGAAGGACCTCAGCCAGCCAGACTCCTCCACATCATAGCAGCTCTCATCGCCCCAGACCAGGATCACTCCCTCTAACCGCATGACGCCCAAGGAAACCAAGAGAGTGCCAGTGCTTCATGGCGGACAGGAATAAAGTTGTGGAGCGGTGGAGTACTTTTTCATGACTCGGCAGACTGGAGGCCTTGTCAGTGGTTCAGTAATGTTGTCTGGATCAACAAGTGCGGGCTTTCACCGTAAAGCTCGGCGAGAGAGCCGCTCAAAAATCACTCTTGGATTACAAGAGTATGTACTTTATATGGTGGAAGTGTAAATATGAGGAGAATGAATGTAAGTCACTCACGTAGGTGTTTCCAGATGCACAACAGATAGTAAGGAGAAGGCGGCGGCTGTGAGAGCTTCCTGGACAGGGCTTTTGTTATCGCCCACCTCTCTCTCTCTCTCTCTCTCTCTCTCACACACACACACACATACACACACACACACACACACACACACACACACACACATGCACTTCAAAGTGCAACGCCACCCTCATGTGCCAAACGTCATGATGCCAAACCAGAGGTGTTAGGTGCTCAAGTGCCTCACTCTACAGTGCCTGGTGCTTGCTTGTATTTGTTTTGCCTTCCATTCTATCTTTATCTTATGCAAAACTTTTAGCATTATGAAAACGGACAACCGTCAGGATCACACAGGGTTGTAAATCCCCAAGCAATGCAAAACATTCTTTCATAATGGGAGTAGGCGAGCGGCGTCATGTGTGCACTGTATATTCTGTACTGATATGAAATATGATAGGGCTTCAGTGGCGCACAGAGAACTTTTCTTCTGCAAATGTTTGCTCCACCTGGCATATGTTCCAGACCAAAGGCTCTAAAGGATAACGTGTACTTTTCTAAAGTGTGTTAATGTGTATTTATGGCTCATGTGTGTATGGTATCCTGTTATCATTTCTACGTTTCTGTTGATGTTTCTGCATCAGATATTTTATAAAAGCGCTAGTGTAATTGAAATAAACATGCATCAGATGGTGTTGTGTTTGCTCGTGACATTTATCAGTTCATGGCTCGTCGCTTCGCTTTTGTCTTTGCAAAAAGGTCGTGGGAAGGTAGTGCCCGGAGGACGACGTAGCAGGAGTGAAAATATGTTGTTCTCGCTGTGGATAATGTAGAGGTGCTGCTGGATGAAGCTGGGTAACTGCCCACCTAATGAGACTGAATATTTAGAGAATGGCTCATGGAAGTGAAATATATCTGCTTTTGATACACAGTCTGAGAGCCTTGAACTAACTCAGCTATGTTGCAGTTTTACTTAGTCCTTCCTTCTTTAGGCCAAGCACGTTTATTTCCATATCACCTTTCAACAACATGGCAATTCAAAGTACTGTGCATAAAACAGAAAGACATTGAGACAAGATATAAGAGAAACAATACACAATGTATAAATAGAAAAATGTAATGTAATGTAAAATAAAATATAAGATAAAAACAGAATAAGATAAATTAAAAAGGAGAATAAATATTGGTGCACAGTTACAGTGTGGTGTAAGGTATGAATAAATAGTCCCAAATTGAATTTATTTAATAATAAGCAGTGACAAACGTTAGAACAGTTTGAGCAGACCTCAGGTCTACTGGAAGCTTGCTCCTGGTGCGTGGTGCGTAAAAACCAAATGAAATGAGATAATTCAACTTTAATTTCACGGTAAATGTTTAACCAACATGCAAACTAATGTAAATGCGGCAACCGCTCCAGCTGAGCCCCAGTGCAGAGACGGGGACAGAGTGGTTTTACAGGGATTTAGTGACACCTTGTGCGTAAAGAGAGAACTGCACTCTTTGTTCCGGAGGAAGGACGTGGACTGACTAACTCGCAGCCTGTTCGCAGGAACCGTAGAAGTTGTGACCCCGACATGGCAGCGCAGGAGGAATTCTTCGCCGGTAAATCTCATTATTTCAGTGCTCAGAAGTGCAGTTTACACTGTCTGCTGCGTGTGTGTGTGTGTGTGTGCTGTGGACATGAAGTGTCGGCAGGGCAGCGAGCCGTGAACTATGGAGGCCGTGTTGGAGTTCTGCAAAAGTGCAATCCACATTATTTAGATCTGTGCGCAATAACACGTGTGTGTGTGTAGTCCTGAAATACATTCAGGACTGATATTTTCACAGTGTCTGATACTGTCGTTACTTTGATGCTTCTAGAGCACTTTCACTGCATATGTTCCTTTTCACATGGAGGTCTGTATTTCATTGAATATCACATAACATGTGTTGCTGCACAGGCATTCCCAAGATCCCATATCGACCTGATGCTGGGCCGGGAGATGTCATGTGCTTCAAACACTACAATGCAGAAGAGGTAGGTGTGGCACACACACACACAGACACACACACACACACACACACACTAACCTGATGTACATTAGGATACATACTGTACACCTTGTTAAAGTCATGTGTATGCCATGATGTTAGTGTTGTGGGAGGCTGGTCAGAGGTCTGTGTTCCTGTGTGCAGGTGCTGATGGGGAGGAAGATGGAGGACTGGCTGAGGTTCTCAGTCTGCTACTGGCACTCCTTCTGTGGATCTGGTACTGTTAACAGCTGACCCAATACTCACACCCTGTCAGTGAATAACATGAGGTTCAGGTTGAACCCAGTGAATGTACAGGCGGCTCCTGAGTTTTAGGCTGTGCATCTTATTTTAGTAGAATCATTTGTTTTAAATTGAAGTCAGCAGATATGATGTCTTCTGCGTTATCATCTTGTTTTGTGTTTTTTAGGTGCTGACCCTTTTGGGTTTCCGACCCTCCACCGGCCCTGGAACGAAGGAACTCCCTTGGAATCAGCCAAGAAGCGACTCCGGGCTGCTTTTGAGTTTTTCACCAAGCTTGGCGTGAGGGAGATCACCTCCGTTTTACAATGAAAGACTTTATTAGAGTTTATTAGAATGAATATGCATCATACTGTGTGTTTCCTGGGTTGTGACCTCTGCGTGTTTTCACAGGTGAAGTATTACACATTTCATGACAGGTAATTGACTGTTGGATTGTTATTATTTCAACTGATATCAGTTTAAATAGAGTATTAGATTATCTATCTAGTTCCAGCAGTATGATCAGTGGTGATATTTTTAATAGTATTTAAATATCATGAAATCTAACCAGGACAGGTTGATGTTTCCCGTGTATTGCAGTATTCTGAACAATGTTTCCTGCAGGGATATGGCTCCTGAGGGCTCCACCCTGGAAGAGTCCAACAGGAATCTGGATGAAATAACAGACCTGGCACTCCAGCTGCAGAGCCAGACTGGAGTCAAGGTGCTGTGGGTCACCTGCAACCTCTTTGCCCACCAAAGGTCAGTGTTTTATTCAGAAAACCTGTCAGTCGGATCCTGAGGTGTAACAGGGAAAGAGGTTGTTGCTCATTTAGGCTGCAAACTGTGAAAATAATAGTACAGAATCCTGTTGGTGGGATTGTGTTCTTGATTTAAGAACCTCATCGTGACATACACGTTTGAATCATGTGACAGGTACATGAATGGTGCAGCCACCAACCCTGACTGTCAAGTCGTGGCCTTCGCTGGCGCTCAGGTTAAGAAGGGGCTGGATGTTGCCAAGAAGCTGGGTGCAGAAAATTTTGGTATGACTTGACAGTGTCACTGTGTCTAAAATATCCACACGCTCCTTCAATGCAGCAATATTGCTTCCTCATTGTAAAATTGTGTATTCGTCTCCTCAGTGTTTTGGGGAGGAAGGGAAGGTTTCCTTTCCATTCATAATACTGATGTTGCTGCTGAACTGAAACACATGGCCAACTTCTTCAAAATGGCTGTCAGTAAGTGGGCACATGAGTGTGGGATTGATTCCAAATCAGAGTTTTGGTCAGGATGTGTCACACTTTCAGTTTCATGTCTCTGTTGCCACCAGAGTACAAAGAGAAGCTCGGGTTGAAGTGTCAGTTTCTTATTGAACCCAAGCCCAAGGAGCCCTGCAAACACCAGTATGACTACGGTAAGCTTTCCCAAATTTCAACAAAAGTGCTTTTTAATCTCACTTAATGATGCATTTTACTTGTTCCTGTTTTCCTCTGTAGATGCTATGAGTGTCATAGGGTTCCTTAAGCATTATGGTCTGGAGAGTCACTTTAAGTTGAACATCGAGCCCAACCACACCACCCTGGCAGGACACTCATACGAACATGATGTAGTCATGGCCTCCGCGTGAGACATCTCAACTTTTACCAGAAATTTCACTTTACATTTATCTTTAAGCGAACACTGTTGCAAAATGTTGCCGCGTCATGATTTTGGCACAACCAGTTTTACCTTCTGTATCATCCTTGCTTGCCGGTGGACAGGTTTGGCATGCTGGGTTCAGTTGACTCAAACACTGGCTCTCCCGACCTGGGTTGGGACACAGACCAGTTCCCCATGGACATCAGGAACACCACCTTGGTCATGAAGGTGAGCTCATTTCTTTAATTTATAACAGGAGTTTATTGCCAACGATGTTTGTGAAGGAAGGAGACATTGTCCAAATACTGTTGAATAAGGATAGAAATGAGCTTTAGCTAACATTGCTAATATACTTAAAGGTTGATAAGACTAATCATTTGGTTAAAGCAGTATTTAACTGATTTTTTGGCCACTTGGGGGCAGCGGAACGAGCTCTAAACACAACATTGTTATCACTGTACAAAGTTGATATGACGAATGTGTGAGCAAACAGTTGCCTAATTACGCATCCAGCAGACACAGAGCAACATTAGCATCAATATGGAGTCATGTCTCTGTCCAATATTACACCATCATACAAAATGTGCGACTCTTTAAGAGCTTAATGTGCGGCTGTGTTCGCCAGCTAGCCTTTAACTTTGTCTTGAGAGCTTTTTTTGCTGAAAACAGCTGCCTTCTCTGACGGTAAACGAGGTTGACGAGGAGGTTGCTGGCTGGAAAAGCAAAAAAATAAAGATAAAAATAGTTAAAGAGGCTATAAAGCTCCATAGAGCTGAGGCAAACTGCAGAATCTGTGATGATTCTTGGTCTGTTCATCACTAGGAGTGACCCCTTTCACATTACACATGGTCTTTTGATCCATTGTTCATATAAAAATATGAATTTGTGCAGCTGTAATGTTTATATAAATATCGATTGCACACTCTGAGGTATAAATAACCACACAGATGATCATCTTTTATATAAAAATATGTTAGAAGAGAGATTTTGAAATAAATACTTTGGCTCACTCTAATAGTAGTACTGCATCGACTGTACACGATGAGTTTAGATGAGAACAGTGATACTGGAACCTAGTTATTCTTTAGTGTCTCATCCTCTCCAGACCGTCATCGAACAAGGTGGCCTGCAGCCAGGAGGCCTGAACTTTGATGCTAAGGTGCGCAGAGAGTCCACAGACCTGGAGGACCTGTTCATTGCTCACATCGGAGCCATGGACGCCTTCGCAAGAGGACTCAGAAATGCCGTTCGCATCATCGAGGATGGGCTCATTGCTGGTATGGTGAAGGTAAGTGTGTGTGTGTGTGTGTGTGTCAGGTACAGTATTATTAGGAAACATGCTACACTGTGTTTGGTCTCTGACTGGCTCTGTGTGATTTAAATAGGAGCGATACTCAAGCTTCAGTCATGGCATTGGACAGAAAGTGGAGGATGGTTCTGCCACCTTGGAGGAAATGGAGGTAAGACTATTAGAGACTTGTTTATTTAGCTACTGATACTGTTACAACCATCTCCATTGTCTAATAGCTTAACACTGTTTGCTTGGCTTTATGGCTTCCTTTATAATTGGATGTAGAAATCCAACAAAATGTAATGCAGTGTATTTTGTTTCACATTATAACCTGCTTAAAACTATAACCAGCAGTATTTGTGAACACTGCTTTTTACCAATCATTAAGTGTTTGCGTTTCCCCGTATGTCTGCTCAGGAGGTTATCAGTGTGTTCAAAGACCGATCGGCTGTGTAATAAAGTAGAAGTCTACAGTAGAAATGATGGTGTCATATATGTAAGGTTCTGTGTTTTGTTTTCTCAGGCGTTCATCAAGCAGAACGGTGAGCCCAAAGTAACATCAGGGAAGCAAGAAAAGTATGAATCCATCTTTAATCGCTACATATAAAAGGAGCATTACTCTCCTGTGTCTGCATATGATCATTTTTGACCTTAAGTAGAAGCTGTTCTGCTTTAGTACTGGTGATTAAACACACCAAACAGAGTGAAAGGTTTAGAGCACTTTATCCCTGTGGGGTTAAGAATTGTTTGCAGTTGTCACTAAACTAAAAAAGTACAAATACAGATTTGGGACACTGCATGTAGAGAGCAGAAACATCAAAGGACCCTTGACAGACTTTTTCAACGTAACATTTAGGAAATGTGTGTATCAGTATGTATTTGTAGCGCTATTGACATATCACCTGGCATTTGATGCAACATACACTGAGAGGCTGTACTGTGTTCATGTTAACTGATGACTAATGTTCACTGTGTAATAAAACACATTTTCACAATCAAGTTGATGAGTTGTGATGTTTATCTTACATCATATAACCATTCATGAGTCCACACAGGAAGTATCAAAGTATTCAACAATTGAACCTCATCAATATCCAGACATTTAGCTAGAGAGCATAATATTTTAGTATTTACATTGCATACATTATATCATTATATACTGTATATATTGTCTATGTCTATATCTTTATATTATTTTATTTTATAATATCTTGTCATATTTTTATTGTCTATTTTATATATTTGAGCTATGCTTCTGACTCGCAGTACTTGCTGTCACCTTTTCCCTTATATTTTTTCTACTTACTATGTTTATATGTCATGCACCAATATATCAAGTCAAATTCCTTGTGTGTGCAAAACTACTTGGCAATAAATTTGATTCTGATTCTGATTCTGATTCTGATTCTGATATATTTCTAGATAGGGAGAGGGAGAGAGTGATATTTAGTAGGGCTGCAACCAATGATTATTTTCATTATCGATTAATCTGTCGATTATTTCTCGATTAATTAATTAGTTGTTTGGTCCATAAAATGTCAGAAAATGGTGAAAAATGTTGATCACTGTTCCCCAAAAGCCCAAGGTGACTTGTTCTGTCTACAACCCAAAGATATTCAGTTTACTGTCATAGAGGACTAAAGAAACCAGAAAATATTCACATTTGAGAAGCTGAAATCAGAGAATTTGGACACTTTTTCTTA
>NTHP01000228.1:1010170-1043605 GCA_003416845.1 Oplegnathus fasciatus | reverse complement strand
TGTCTACAACCCAAAGATATTCAGTTTACTGTCATAGAGGACTAAAGAAACCAGAAAATATTCACATTTGAGAAGCTGAAATCAGAGAATTTGGACACTTTTTCTTAGAAAATGACTCAAAGCGATTAATCGATTATCAAAATAGTTGGCGATTAATTTAATAGTTGACAACTAATCGATTAATCGGTGCAGCTCTAATATTTCGAAAATATATATATATATTCATATATACTTTAACAGAAAAAATGTAATAGAAAACCCTATAAAAAGTAAAATAAAAATAGAAAAATAGAAAAATAAATACAATAAGAAAGAACATTTTTTATAAATAAATTTCCTTTACAGCTGAAAACTCCTTCCAGTATTTGAGGTGTGTATGTATGTTTGTATATCCAGAGACGTTTTGACAGAGCCCATTAACTTCCAAACAAAAGCTTTATTTTACTAATATTCATTGGAAAGAGCTCTCACTCTGCACCTTTTCTGGGTACCATGAGTGTCCCCAGTGTGTGATTCGGATGTATTAGAACTGAAACATGATAGATGCCACGTCTCTTCTGCTACCAACACTGAACATTTATTAGGTTTGCTATGACTCAAACCGACAACACAAATGTCTCATGCTGAAATATGTATTTTTGTGATGTGTTTTGTATAAATAGTGAGATTTATTCAGTTTGCACAACTTAAGTTGCCATGGTAACAGCTTGCCATCTGGAGATGGAGGACGAGAGCAGCTCTGATATTTAACAGACGGACTCAAGGATGGTCCAGGTTTCCACCCCGGAGTGATGTATCGTGTCAAACATGAACTATCTTTGCAGCAGGTCCCCTCTCAGCCGCTGCTGTAAAAAGAAAAGAAACACGCACCTTTCCACTGACATCACATCATACTACCGTCCTGCCGGCCGGCTGTCCAATCAGCGGCCCAGGGGAGGCCCGGTGCCGGCGCGGCTGTCCAATCGGCGGATAGCGTGAGCTCTGCTCACCGTCACGTCACTCCTGATTGGAGGGTTGAGCTGTGGAGGAGGCGGGATTTGAAACCAGCGAATCCGAAGTAGCCCGTGTTTCTTATTATAATAAAATATTTAGCAGCATCCCTCCGACTGTCTGTGGGCAAGACATCATGAGTTAATAAGGTAACATCTTATTTTGGCCGGCTGACTTGTTGTTGGAGCACTTGAGAAACAACATCAAAGTGATTATTTAAGTGTTTCTTATTTCATGGTGATTTTTTTTGTCAGCCTAAAAAAAAACCTGTTTCTCCAGTGCTTCCACCATCACTTTTTCTCCCCTTCAATCCAAAAAGATGTGGACTTTCCTGGGAATAGCGAGCTTCACGTACCTTTACAAAAAGTCCAACACAGTCCTGACTTTGGCCTACAAAGAGCTTGTGATGGCCGCAGCCTTAGTTCTTACAGTCGGGCTGCTGCTCTCATATGTCAGGTACTTTCATGGCCAGAAGCTCAGAGTCTCTCAGGTGTTTTATTTGCCTCTGAGCCTCCTGTCTTCTTTACCTGTTATCAACCACTTCGTCCCTCAAACTTCAACACAGAGGAGCGAGACAGCAGAGAACAACTGTAAAAAGGTAAGACAATTCATGGATACATGGCAGCTTAATTATGTGAACAAAGGAGGACAAAGACAGATACAAGAATGAGAATAATGCATCGTCTTTCCGTTTAATTTATATCATTTATTATAGACAGACTGCTTATATTATAGTAACTATTTTGTTTTTCTATTTTTGTGAGCTTTTAAACTCATGGCTTCTAATTCTCAAGTTTTATTTAAGCATGTGAACTAAAGAGAAGTGCTTTAAATGTTCAGATATATTTGCATATCCAAGGACTGCAACTAAAATCAGAGGGACATAACTGGTTATTTGATGACGTATAGAAAATGTACATTTTCATGTTTGCTTTACAGTCCAGCTCAGTTTGGACTTTACACCGTGTGTAACAAGACTCTCGTCTCCTCTCCATTGTCTCCAGAGCCGCAGAACAAGGAAAAGAGCAGATGTAGAGTCCTCTGCCTCACAGAGCGCCTCAGCCAGTGGCTCCTCAGTGGCCCCGGAGCCAGATGTGGTGATAGTCGGGGCCGGGGTCCTGGGCTCAGCTATGGCGGCCGTCCTAGCCCGGGACGGGAGGAGGGTGACGGTGGTGGAGAGGGACCTGAAGGAGCCTGACAGGATAGTGGGGGAGCTGCTGCAGCCTGGAGGATACAGAGCACTCAAAGACCTGGGATTGGAAGGTCAGTGAGACCTGCAAGTATACTCTGAGTGTACAAATGATTAGAGACCTCTGCCTCACAATGAGCCCTGAGAGATTTGTGTAGTTTTTGTTTTGCTTCTTCTCGTCTCACTGGTTTGAAGTGGGCAGCGCTCAGTTGAAAAAGGTGATGTCACGTATTTCTGTGCACCAATCAGAATGACCAAAATGTGACTCAGAATCTGGTGATAGTGGTTTGGCTGTTTGGTTATGTTGCTGTCAATCAAGTCTGAACCACACAGTCCTGATGAAGCAGATTGGATGAGTGTTAAACTCTTACAAAACTCTGACTCAATATCAGTGTTACAGATACTTTATACAATCAGGAGTTCTTCAAACCTCACGTCCACAACAAAACCTCCTCTGGAACCGAGAAAACCCGGCTGATTTTGTTATTTAATCATCCAAATAACAAATTCATCCAGCATGACCAAATCAGTGTAAATTGTACACGTCTGAGTGAGTAGATGATCTATTCTAGTGTGCCTGAAACTTCCAGCACATTGGTTCAGCAAGTGAATCACTCCTCATGAGGAATTCCCTAAATATTTCTTAAATGTTCAAAAGGACTTATAATAGGTCTGAGGTAATCAGAGGCTTTACACTGATTACATCGCACTAGAAATACTCTCCTTTAATACTGCAGTAATAGGAAATCTTTTCTGTAATATTTATGTAGTATCCCTTTAAAAAAAATAAAAATTCCCAGTAAATAAGTGTTGAAAAACTTTATAAATGATGACAGAAAATATTGATTTCAATGAACCCTTTTAGATCTCGCCCCTGTTGGTGTGCCATTACAAACTCATGCTGTGCAGCCAAAATTTATATAAAATTCTAGGGGATATCACAAAGTTTCTACAGGTGCCAAATATAGGATCCATTTGTGGGAAATGTGTATTACATGTACATATAAACAATATGGAGATGATTTTCCTAACCTAAAAGCAACTTGAGGGGAAAACTGTGTGTTAATGGGTTAAATCTGCTCACTTCAGCTGATTCTTCTCATATTAAATGGGATTTAAGGACTGAACAGTCAAACTTGTAAAATGAGTAAAAGCAATAGGTACAAGGGCATGCATTAAATCCTGCGTACTGTATGTAAACAGGAGCAGACTGAGTGAATAATGAATGTGTGCTGTGAAACTGTAACCTGTTGCGGGTGTGCGCCCTCAGGTTCAGTGGAGGGTCTGGATGCCCATCTGGTGAACGGCTATGTGATCCACGACATGGAGAGCAAGGCGGAGGTGGAGATCCCCTACCCTCAGGCGGAGGAAAGCATCCAGTGTGGACGCGCTTTCCATCACGGTCGATTCATCATGGGCCTGAGGAGAGCCGCCCTGTCCGAGCCAAAGTGAGTGCCTTGTGTATTCACATGCCCTATGAAGCCAAACTCAAGATACACTTACTGGCTTTGTGGAGCTTTCAACTACATAACTGGCATTTGCTAGTTTCAAGAATGAACTTCCATGTTCTACAGGACAAGTGAAACCATTAGGTTTGCTTATGTGCAGTCTAGTGAAGACTGTTCCTTACTTTTGCACAAACTGGGCCTATTTCCTTTCTCATGTGTTCAAACAATTAATTTGGTTACTCGCTAAATGGCTCAAACTGACCTTTATAACACTCAAAGTCCTGGTGAGATGTAAAGTCTTATCACATTTTGTTTTACCAGATTTAACTTTTCAGGTAGTTTAATAGTGTTTATTTATTTATTCTCATATAGAGGACTATTTACATAATTAAGTTAAATTAAGAAAAGCAAATGATGGTTTACTTAAAAGGCCTTAATAGCTCTTGCCTCTAACTGTCTCTAACTGTCTAATTGCGCCCCCCAGTGTCACATTCATAGAAGGCACCGTGACCAGTTTGCAAGAAGAGGACGGCTGTGTAACCGGACTCCAGTACAAGGATAAAGCAACTGGAGACATCAAGGTGAGGAGAGGAGACTCTGCTGTGCGTGTAGAACCTTATATCCCACCGTCCTCATGGAAAGAAATACTGTGTTTGTAGTGCAGAGGGTGTGTGACAGCTGTGTGAACCTGTGTCCTGTAGGAAATCCACGCAGCGCTGACTGTGGTGGCCGACGGCTGTTTCTCCAAATTCAGAAAGAGCCTGGTCTCTGGGAAAGCTCGCACCTCCTCTCACTTTGTCGGATGCCTTATGAAGGTAGCAAGAGCAATACCACCCAATGTCGTTACCATTATTAAACAGAAATTACTTTCAATTGTTTTAGAGCTGAGACAATTAGTGCATCAATCCATGGACAGAACATTAACTGTCTGATAATTAATTAATTGTATAAAAAAGTTTGCATTTTCCACTATTTTATATACCAAGTCATTCATCAATCCTAAATTGTTCAAATCTGTGATAATTAGCTATAAATACTTAGTAGCATTTGAAGATTGAAGAGTTGATTGATTTGGGAAATCCATAATGTGTGCAAATCTTACAAATGAACCCATTTTAAACAATAAAAAGTCTCTAAATATTGATTGAAACATTGACTGATGTTTTCAATCCAATCAGTCACTCTGTGAACTCTTTCTCTCCAGGACTGTCCCCAGTTTAAAGCCAACCACGCTGAGCTGGTGCTGGCCAACCCGAGCCCGGTGCTCATCTACCAGATCTCCTCCTCAGAAACCAGAGTACTCGTGGACATCAGGGGGGAGATGCCTCGCAACCTCTCAGAGTACATGGCTGAGAAGATATACCCACAGCTGCCAGGTAAAAGACAGATGAGATGCAACTTTATTTTGAAAATGTCTCGCAGGTTTTATTCTTCTAATTGTCACCACTGAAGAATGACCTTTGACCTGAGGAAGAACCTCTGTAGAGAGATAATTAATCAGAATTTGTAATAAGGTTTTTGGGAAGTCACCCACAACTTTTTAATGAAGCAGTGAGGCCAGACGTCGTGGTAGGCAGGAATACATCCAGACTGCTGCCTGTGCTGGTGTGTGCATGGCCGAGGAAGCTACAGTTGAGGGATTTGACATTCATGGTGCGCTCTGTTATTCAGCTGAAATATCAAAGCCACAATACCAAAGCACCAGCTCGGGTAACCTTGACAGAGGTCCGGCTGAAATGGCGGAGTCAGTCGCACTGATACATTGATAAATGTACATTCAGACACCAAAAGAAAAGGCTCTTTCTTGTGCTTGTGCCCAGCGTGCACCTTTGGGTTTTCATCCCGAGAGCCAGCTGAGTGATGGGCCGCCTGCGCTCTCTCTTTCTCTCTTTCCCTTCAGAGCATTTAAAGGAGGCTTTCATGGTGGCGCTGCAGAACGATCGACTCAGGTCCATGCCTGCCAGCTTCCTCCCTCCCTCCCCTGTCAACAAGCCAGGTATTGAAATTTTATTGACTGCTGTGCTGTTAGAGGTGGCCGGGAGAGAATCTATTGAGCTGATTTCAGCTTGTGTACACAGTGTAATGTGTGTCTTGGAAAGTAGTGCAACACTTTGGTCATTACTATATGATGAAACAAATTTCATAGCTCTCCTGGTTGTTGACTAATTCGCAATTTGTCTGCGTTTCAAGTTAAATTTAAAAAATGATGTAAATGCGTGCTCTTTCCTTTCTACTTTCTTTTATGGATAAAAAGTTCTCCAAAATGTGGAACTGTTCCTTTAAATGAGACTGTCTGTACAGTGTGTGTGTATGTGGGTGTTGGACTGGAGTTGTAACATTAACCAGTGAGCTTCGTTGGTGTAATGAGCGATGACAAACTTAAACACTCCCATAAGATTTTACCTGTCAAAACATCTGAAATAAAAGCACAGAGAAACACTAAAAGTCATCTTCTACACATCATCCTGTTGACTGTGTTTGGCACTAATTGGACGATTACAAAGCGCTGAGGGGAAAAAAACCCAAAAAAACCCCCAGACAACTGGTGATGTATTTTGGATGCGAGACAAACAGCGGTCTGTTGTTCGCAGGCGTGCTTCTCCTGGGCGATGCTTACAACATGAGGCATCCTCTGACGGGAGGAGGGATGAGTGTTGCTCTCAACGACGTCCGCATCTGGAGGAGTCTGCTGCAGAGCATCCCGGATCTGTACGACGACGAGGCCACGCTGCAGGTGAATACGGGGACTAGACCTAACCATTTTCAACAATTCACTGTTTCCCAGAAGACCTTATTCTCATCTGGACTGACAAACCTCTGCATCAAAACTGTTATTAAAAATATATAAAATCAGAATGTGTAAGTGCCTGCAGGAAGGTTCATTGATTTTTCTGCAGTGTGGAACTAACTTGTATACGACAGCAAGCAGAAGCTATTTTGGAGCCTCTGCTGCATCATATTTGCCCTGCCCTATTATTCCCTCTGCTGTAGGTGAGAGACTGCAGACCAGTGTGCAATATTACACTCTGCTTTTTTTTTTTTTCTTCTTCTCAATAGGCAAAGAAAAAATTCCACTGGGAACGCAAGTCATCACATTCTTTCGTGGTGAATGTGTTGGCCCAGGCCCTGTATGAGCTGTTTGCGGCCACTGACAGTGAGTCTCTGCCTGCCTCTGCATCTAATAACACATGGGAAACAATAACAGGGGATTGGTCACGATTGCTATTTTGCATTGAACGAGTACGAAAAGTCAAAATCTGCAGCGCTTTTGGTTCTCATCGTGTCCATGTGCCTGTTTTCGTGTTAACCAGATTCTCTTCATGAGCTGAGAAAAGCCTGCTTCCAGTACTTCAAGCTTGGAGGAGAGTGCATTGCCGGGCCTATTGGACTCCTCTCAGTGTAAGCATTAAATAATGTCCCGCACAATAACACGACAGTGGTATCGATCTTCTCATCTCACTCTCGGCAAGAAAGCAAATATATCTCCCAAAATGTCAAACTACTCCTTTAAATACAAGATTTAAAGGAAACCACTGACTTAACACTTTGTCGAATGAATGACATTATGATTTTTTTCACCAGGTTGACACCCAAACCCATGACCCTTATTGGACACTTCTTTGCCGTGGCGCTGTACGCAATCTACTTCAACTTCAAGTCCGAGTCGTGGAGCACCAAACCTCGAGCTTTATTCAAGAGCGGAGCCATCCTGTACCGAGCCTGCACAGTCATGTTTCCACTCATCTACTCTGAAATCAAGTACCTGGTGTACTGAGGAGCACCACATCTGGACACAGAGAGACCAAAGTCAGTGTCGGGTCTTCACAGACCTGAGGCTGAATTGGAAGCAAATCAAAGCTTGCAAAAAGTCGGTATTTGTCAGTAGTTTCCATGTTTGCCTTCCTGTTGAAAAAGGCACTGTTGCCATCTTAAACTGTGATCTTACTACTGAGGATTTTCTCCAATATGCCTCTGCCTTACTGAAGATGTCATTGTCTTAATGTCCTACTTAATGCTTTGTTTCAGTTTGGACATACAATGCAACAATGCCACGGTGTAGCCGTGTTTGTGCTCACCCACACATTCTGCCCTATATGCTGGAGGATTGCAACATACAGTGTCTTAACTCACACCCTGAATGACACTGAATATTCAATATTGTGGAATTATTCCTGCCAAACAGAACTGCTATGTGGAACATGGCATCTGGTTTTATAATAATGATTTTGCAGTAGAGCCACTTTTCTGCGGTATATTTTCCTGTTGAGCTAATCTGGGCTGTATTTAATAAGGGAATCCTCCTGTAATTAAAATGTATTTTCTTAAAATGATGCCTTATTTTAAACCTGAAGCACTGATGATGGGATGTCATAAAACAGCAAACTAGCACAAAATGATTATCTTATGTTGTATTTTGTACAAAAATCCAGTGTGCTTTCAGCCTGATTTTGTTGAGGATGCCTTCCTGATATTGTTGCTCTTTACATATTGTGATGAGGGACTTCTTGTAACACATTTTGGTTCCTACAGCTAGTCCGAAACATGATGACAGTGTGTGTGACGAAACTATAATCCCAGAACCCGAGAATGATCCCTGCACTACTTCAGTGCTGCTGGATGTCAGTAAAGAGCTGGCGCAGCATGTTGCCTGGGGGAAGTTTGGGTTTGACTGGGACCTGAGATGGAAGGAACGATGCTTGTATGAGGACCGAGTCCGGGGATGACGCTCAGGTGTTGTTTGTCCTGAGCTGACACAGACAAGGAACTCCTGACCTGTAATTCATCACAGCGTCCTGCACTGTTGTGTTTACCTGTACCTGCTGTGGGCTCAATGGGCCGTTAAATAAATCATACATGACAGACAAGAATTGTTTTTCCATTTTCCTGTCTTATTACAGCAGACTTCTTTGTATAATTTGGATAATTATTCGTGTTAAATAAATATCTGACAATAGTCTTACATCTTATTATATTGAGCGGTGAATGGACCCCTTAAATCTTAACCCAACTGGACAAACACTAACAGATACGACCATTAGATGGAGCTCACTCACAGCTGAAGGCTTTCTGTTTGAGGTGATCAACCGGCCTGTAACAGCTTAGATCTCAACAGGCAGGATTAAGTTACACTGCTTTAGCATTGAAATTCAGAAGAAATACACTGACACATGATGAATTGTTGAGATTGTGAGCGTTTTCAGAATTAGTTTGGCTTTTTGCTGGAACTTTTTATATGTGGGTTGGTTTTAACTAAAGCACAGCAGGAACCACTGATGCTCAAGAGGTTTTATTTAGATTCTTTCCAACTATAATACAATAAATGTAGCAGTTGGCCAGTGATCAGAGCAGGGCTCCCACGCCCAAGTATATGATTAAAGGACTTGAAAGTACTTGCTGGGTAAAATAAAAATCAAATGAAAAATATACTGCCTGTGACATCGGCTGCAATTAAGACTTCACGAAGGCCTCATTTCTTATTCTTGTCACATAAAATCACCTTTTCAAATCATTTTTACGCCGTAGCTATGGCAACACTAATGTTTGTCCGTGGGTTTTCAATAACATGAAGTGTTTACACTAACAGAGATCCAGTGGTGAACCATGTTGATGAATGTGCACCGTGTTTTTTTTATATGGAAACATCAAGGTTCTTTCAAGGTCACTGAAGTACTCAATACAACCTGATCTTCCTCAGATACACTCAATGACCACAGGGGCAATGTGACAGGCAGGCTATGTTTATGTTTTTCTGCTATTTAACGGGAGTCCATTTTACAGGTGTGGAATCCTGTTTTCAAGACAGAACCGACAGAAGAGATACAGTCCTTTGGCTATTCCTCTAACTCCTGCATCAAAACTTCAAACCATGTTCAGTTACAAAGTAGCCAAGAAAAAACATCTTCTACACCTACCGAATTGTAGGATGTATGGAATCTGGAGTGTCACTGGAATAATTATAGACTTGATATAAATCACACACCGCCAATTGATGTGGCTCAATTTATTAATTGGACAATTTACTGGTCTTGTTTTGAGTTTTATAATGCAAGATTGAACTAAACAAATGGATTTTAATTCAACACTGCAAAAGCGTGCCCTTCCAGTGGCACACTCCAGATTCCATATACAGGGAACTACATGGTTACAAATTAAGTACACACCACAAGTAGTAGTAGTTAATCTTTGCAAGCTAAACCACTGATTACTTGCCGATTCTATCAGGCCACTTGTCTAGCTCCATTTGTCATCACCTGAGAGGACTTAACAACAAAATAAAAATTTTAATAAAAAGTAAATAAACAGGTGAAATTAAAAAAAAAGAAACATCACAAACTCAGCCATATCCCAGGTTACAACAATTAATTCAGCTTTATTGTTATTTATACATCACTGATACATTGTATTCTGGTGAAATAATTGGAAGAATTATCCATATTATTCTTTGTGACTCTCCACAAGGACACAAATACTGGTGTGGAAGACCAGGAAGGGGGGAAGAAAGCTCCTTGGGGGAGGGTTACGTACTGTACACACTTCCCTTGGCCCGCCATCATCTGCCTGTCAGAGGTCAGTCTGCCTGCATACCTACCTGTACCTACTGAGACTCACCTGACAGCCACATGAGGAGAGAAACCGAGCCCTGCTGCCACATTTAGCCACATTCAACCCCCCCTTCCTACCTTAGAGTAATCCTCCTTTTTAGACACACAGAGTATTAGGGCATACCCTTATTGATATTGGTAGCAGCAAGCTTTCTACTAACAGTTAACATCTTAATGATCTAAACAAAAAGTACTGTACAGCTACTGCTAAGAGAATATAAGAACCTGGCCTTCACGCTTTTACACCAGATTAAAGTGCTAGAAGCAACCCACCAATCCACACTTTATTATATATATATATTTATATAGCATTATGTATTCATATATATATATATATATAGATATATATATATAGATATATATATATATATATATATATATATAGGAACGAATCTACTATTTTAACATTAATTTACAGGGTAATATACATTATATTGTAACAGCTGAAATATCAGCACAAATAGATCACTGTCACACTTAACAGCAAAATATATATGATTATATAAATCCATATATAATCATATATACCAATATATAATTGTCATATATGCATGTAAAACAGTTAACCACGTCTCAGGCTTTTCAAATGATACCCAGAAAAGCAACTGTGTATCAAGACGTAAAAGCTTTACAAGTTTCTCTCTTGAAAGAGTGACAGGCGGCGACAAAAGTGCCACGACCTGCGGGTATTTGAGGTCACAGGACAGTTATTTGCATATTCCACAAATCTATTGCAACACGTTACTGTCTACAAACAGTACAGCCAGCATCCTGCGAGAGGAGCCGGTGTTAGCTGGACTCACACGTACACCCACTGAACAGAACATTACGACGATGGGTGATCTGATTATAGCTATGTGCTTTCAGATGGTGTGCTATGACAGTGAACAACAGGAGGACTACAATACACAATACTCTATAGTTAAGCCTCAGAAGACAACCCAAAACTGTACTGTACTGTAAAAAGACTAACCCCCCCGCAAACATCCTCTCTTCTCTGAGTTAAGTGTGATCGTATCCTGCTGCTGATGAGTTTCGTATATTGGTGTTTTACCACAAATCACAACTTTATTTTGATACTCCACCATCAACAAGAGTAATGGAATGTGTTCAGCTTTTGTCTCGTTTATTTCCCTCTAACTGGGTCTCTCTCCGTCAAGGCTGACAGCACAGTGAGTAACATCCTACCGAATGAACAAAGTTCTAGGGGGTCTGAGAGGGTGCCGGGGACTCCTTGAGGTTCTGTAAAGTTCAGATACACAATCTGGACCAGTAGGGCAGTTCTCTCTTCTTGCAGCAGTCCCAAACCTCAGCCGCCATCATCTTCACCACCTCTCAGGTGAGAGGCACTCCGATGGTCTTTTCCTCTTCAAGGCCTGATGGTCCCTTCCTTCCCTTGCCTCCCACTCCTCATCCCTCTGATACAACCTCATCTCACCATCATTCTCGCTGCTTTACACACTCCCCCTACTCTGCAAAGACGCTGCACAAGGCTGTAACAAGATACACACAAAGGTAATTTTTCACAAAGAAAAAAAAGCTCCGTAATAACTGCAGTAGTAACGCACAACAAGCATCCGATAGCTGGCTTCCGGCCTGGGGAGCCCTGGTGATGTGCAGTTAGGTTTGGGACGTTGCCATTGTTCTAAAGGAGGAGGACTCCTCCATTTGCCCTTTGCAGGACTTGTTTTTTCCCTGTGGTGCACCGTTTTGTTATTCAAAAGCCCAGATCTCTATGTCCTGCACATAGAAATCCTCCTTTTTTGAGAGCATGGGGTTCCCAAATGTTTTACAGGAGTGACTTCTGCCGTGGTAGAGGTCTCCATCCAGCCACAGGCCAAACTCACCGCTAAAGGAAAAGAGAACAAACAGTCTTAAGCAGCAGCTACAAACTGTTTCTCCAGGTGCCTACGTTCTCTGCAGTTTTAGGCAATCAACATCACCTACATGCTTCTTCAATAGCATTATTTTACCTGAACTATATTGCATCATCAGATTCAATGAAAACAAATGTTGCTAGAACGGTTTGATTTCTGTCATACTGCGTGTGTCAAAGGCAGCTTGAACTCACCTTCCTCCACCAAAAGCTAAGGAGTCCATATCTCCTTTGATGAAGAACATGTTGTCCCCTGTCCATTTGTACACCTGTTGCAGACACAATAGAGCACATATTAGAAAAACATTGCATGACATATTCAGTGTTGACACAATCTAATATTCCCTCTTCATCCCGATGAGAACAGAGCACACGCATGTTTACCTCAGTGGGAGGATCCAGAATTAACATCTGATAATTCAGTTACAGCGATTACACGCAACCGAAGGAAATATCTCATCACCAGGTCGCTAAATACAGCTGTCAAAATCCTCTCCGACGCAGAAACATTTAGTGCAATGCATTATCAATCACTTCTTTGATAGACGTTTGATTGCCATTAATGAGGAGATTAAAGCCACTATGTGTCGTATTATGAGTGTAGCATTCTTCAAATGATTCTGTAAAAAAAAAAGAAAAAAAAAAGAAGAGACAATCCTGGTTGTAACTGGTGCGGTCAATGTGTTGTTTCAGCTCATTCATCTCAGTGTCCCTGGGTTGAATCCATTAAGAGTAAATGAATAAATAACACTAAATACCACTTTGTTGTGAGGCGTTGGAGAACTTTTCAAAGAAGAAGAAAAAAAACACACCGGAGTGTGTCATGTATAAGGATATATCAACAGATATTCCTCACAGCATGTGTTTGAGTGTCACATGTCGAGAGCAGCATGTGACTAGCAAGGACATTCACAGTGTGCATGTTGTATGCTGTATCGCACTACACTCAAGTCTCATTATTTTATTTTGCAATGTTAAGTTCAGTAAATTATACAACTGTGTAAAGTCTGCAATAAGTGGACACACTTTGTCAAACCCAGTCTTCTTTAAACTTGTTTTCAGTTCCACACAACAGCGCTGTGTTGGAAATGTGTGTGTGTGTGCTGAGATGCTGCCTCTGCTCTTTGATGTAGTGTTTTGGCCTCGGTTTCATAAACACAATATCTTTTAATGCAGTATTAATTGCGATTTTTCTGCCACGGGTGCAGCGGAACAAGCTGTAAACACAATATTGACGTATTATCACCGTATGAAGTTGATATGGCGAATGTGTTAGCAAACAGTTGCTTATTCACACATCCAGCGGATATATGTTGGGCCGGAAAATCAAAACAAGCGAAAACATGCAAAAAGTTCTGCAGAGCTGAGTGACAATTCTTTCTTTCACCTTTCCCATTATACATAGTCGCATTGTTCATATAGAAATATAGATTAGTGCAGCTTTAAAGCAATGTCAGCCGCACGTACATTAGTTCTGCTGTATGTACTCTTACCATGAAGTATACTGTATGTTAAAAAACTGCACATTCAAATGTCCAACTTTAAGAAATAATTTTGAAAGATTTAAATTCTTGCAAAAACCCAAGATCTTTAAACTGAGGAAGGCAGCGTACCTCAAACTCTGGATTGAAGGTGAAGAGGAAGGTCTCTCCTGTGCCATAAAAGCCGTCGCTGACTTTAAAGGGCTCAGATGCCAACGCACCAAACACCTGGAGAAACAACACAGGAGAACAACTGACTACAGTACGCTTGGGATACAACTCTCACATCAATGAAAATGATTCGCGCTATAACTCAGTTCCAGCATATTACAGTGTACTACTTGTACTACGTGTAAACTTGCAGCTTACCTGGCCATCGCTGTCCTTTATAACCATGAGCACTGGGGTGTCCTGGCCCTGCATGGCTCTGTACAGCGTCTTAATGCTCATGCCATGCTTTGATGTGCCGAAAGCCAGTGTCCATGGGTACCCAATGGTCCGTGGTGGGAGATTCCTGGCAAGCTGTGGGGGGAAATAATAAAGAAAAGGGAAAGATGGAAGAGGGAAAAGAGAGAAAGGAAATGAAACACAGAAAGGCCACAGCTACCAATGCTCAATTACATCTGCGGCGACCTTTTGACACCGCCTGGTGTTTAAAGAAGAGTAACAGGGCTCCAAACGCAGAGCCGTCTCAAGAGAAAGAGAGGTCCAGAACTCCCTGAGAGAGCCTGCTGCCCTGCTGCTGACAGACTGAAGGATTAACAGTGGCTGTGGTGCATGTGGAGATAAAGCCGACAAAGGCGCTGGAGGAGCAGTGCAGTGTGTGCTTCATTTTAATGGACAGATAACACAGACACTGACTAAAACATGGAATTAAAGTGACAACTTTTTTACAGTATGCTGCACCATTTCCTCTTTATGTTACAAAGGCCATTAAATGTTCTGTTCCCTATCCAGTAATTCAGCAGTCCCTTTGCTCCTTTCTTGTTGCTTCAGCACATCCTCCAGTGGTGGAGCCGAAGCAGTCGTGTAATCAGCAGGCTGGAAACGAAGCCGCAAGGAGATGAGCCCCGGCTTGGCTCACCTCTGCTCTGCTGTGAGCCGGGCCTGAGCTCCGAGCTCCATCCTCAGGGTGATTAAAGGAAGCTGCATATTGGCAATCTATTGGTCAATATGCCAACTGGGACTCATTTGGAGCCGCGTCTGTGTGTCTATGTGTCTGTGTGTCTGTGTGTGTGTATTAGTCCACAATGGCTGCAAGGCATACACCACACCTCAAACAACCTACAAGGTTAGCGAGACCCAGAAATGTCTGTTTCTCACAGGTCTTTCCCTTTGATTATTTGTGAGACTTAATGCAGGTGTTGTCTTTAAACAAATGACTTACAATCCAGATCCATTTTAAATAATTTAGCAAAAAATTAAACAACAACACACCAACCATTGCTTATTGGTTTCTGTATCTGATGTAAGGAGCCATCAGGTTACCTACATGCTGACGATTCTGTTTAGAGATACTATTATTCCTACTGAAAGTATTCCTCTACCCACCTAACCACTGTTGGGTAGGCAGATGTGTAATTGTTATTACAGCAGTGAGCACATTTATTCTCCGAGCACACTGTTGACAAATACTCCTGAAAGAGAGCTCCAGGAATGGATGACTTAGCTTGTTTTAAATGCACCACATTTGAAAGTGAAATGACCAGCAAGCCCTCAGTTTTTGCATCTCAGCATTCAAACCAACCACATGACATGCAGACTATATTAAGATGGAACATATCCATTTAAAGCGTGAGGTAAAGGAAAGGAAAGGACCAAAACCAACAAAGCATTAGTCCATCTCTGAGTACTTTCTCACTTTCTTGTCTGTGGCAAGCGCTCCAAGCCCACTGGTTTGTACTGAAAATGTAAATCTTTAAAAACAAAAACAGGTAACAAATGTATTTGTATACGTTAATCATAGGCCAGGTAACTTGTACTGTAGTTTTTATCAAACCTTACTCAAACCAGAGAAAATTGTGCATTTGTTGGGGACTATATTCAGCAGCTCATGTATGTGGGACTGAGTCAAAATACAACGACAGTGCCCAGGTTTTGTGGAATAAATGAACATGTCATCCAGTGCAACAGCGTGGCTCACTGATGTGTTTTCAATAGTGTTTGGACAACAATGGAGCTCTATGGCTCAGAGGAATAAGATATATCAGGCACTGGATACACACACTTTTTTAGTAGGATCAATTCACTGTTCATTTTGGTCTGTCATGTCATTTGTTAAGGAAAGTATAGAATATCGCCAGCCTGATCTTTTAAAGGTTGATTAACATTTAGATGCACAAATTTAGATAAATTCTATGTTATGTAGTGGGGTTTCATGTGTAGTGTTGCATTAGAAGAGGTCTGTACAACAGCCTGTACCTTCTCTATCTGGTCGGCCTCCAGGAGATCACTGGGTTCTCTGAGGTTGGGTTTGAAGGTTTCTGGCTCCAGCTCTGTCTTGATGGATGTGCCATGCTTGGAGTTCACCTCTTCCTTGGTGGTGATCTACAAGTACAAATACATGTCAGATATGCATATACACTGACAAGGAGTAGTTCAACTTCAGCTTCCATAAAGCACTGATACTGGGTGGGTTCAATTACAGCTACTGTCATCAATCTACAGTTTTGTTGTGCATCAGGGTACTGATACAACAGATTAAACTCGTGAGGCTATCTAGAGCAGTAACCACTAACAGGCTGTAACCTGCAACAGTAAATAATGAACTCTATAAAGCATATAAGGTCGAACTAAACAGCTGTAGAATAAAGGCTGGGGTGTCAGGGGTAGCATGAGGGAACTAGCCTTTAACCATAGCCTAACCTGAGCAACAAAAGCTCCCATTTTAAATCCAACACTTTTCCTGCCAAAATTATAAATGCAGCGTTTGCTAGCAACACACTGATAATCCAACAATTTGATGATGACAGCTGAATATCTTCCTGCCACTCTCCAATGCCAGATGACTAGGACTGGTTTGGCAGAACTAGGAGAGAGCGGGCAGAGACACTGTCTGGGAGAGGAGAATGCAAAGTGAATAGGAAATCAACCCAATGAATAATTTGCACTCTGCTGTTTGACATTTTCTCTGACCAACGGACTGTTTGGGTTATTTATCTTTCTCGATAACAGAGGCTGATTGTGGAGCGCCTCACCACTGGTGGCTGGGATGCTCTCATGTTTCAGTTCTCATTCAAATGGGGCCTACCTGCATTGTCCTCAGAAAACATCATTCACCCTGTCAGGGGAGTCTTACGTCCACCCTCTCACAAACACACCATCTCTTTATCCTTCAATACTCCGACCGTCTCTTGCTCAGTCCTCATGCAGGCCACATTCTTTACGTTCAGCTCACTTGAGCGTCAAAGACAATTTTCTTTTCAAGAAAAGGGGGATTTCCTACAGAAATACCCAATTCTGTGTGGCCTATATACAATCTACATATTTGTCTACAGCCAGCAGACAGCCAGTAATAATTACCTTATAACCAGACTGATCTAGTGGGTTGAAGCACTAAAAACATCATGACAACAAGTCTAAGAAGGAAAGCCTGACACATGAAGATAAGGCTGATGTCACGTGAAAACCTCATCACTCCAAACAAGCCAAGTTTTCTGTAATGAATTGATAAAAACCAGTTTCAAATGCTTGAGAAATTATTCCCAATTTATCTTGTATAGCAGGTTTTGAATAGGTTCTGTGAGCCCAAACACTCATGAAAAGCAATAGGAACATGTGTTTTTTGAGGTTAGTATGCAACATCAGCAGCAGCTAAAGCCTGCAGTATGGAGCCTATGGGAGACCACGTTGGCGCAGACAGCAGCAGGGCTGGGCAGAGCAGAGAGAGGGGGCAGACAGGGCTGGTCAGGGCACCTGGAGTCGTTTGCAGAGCGAGCGCAGATCTTCACTGTTTAGCGCATCAATCCGACGGTGGTACTCCGTCAGAGACACTACCTGGTAGTACAAAAACAGGAACAGGTGGAACATAAAACTCTGCCAGGCCTATTGCTAGCCATGGGAAGGAAAGGATGAGTTTTGGAAGGTGTTATGTGCACTAAGTAGTGCAATTCCAGCTAACTTAACACTGCTCTAAAAGGTAGATGTCCGAAATTTGAAGAAACAAACTTTAACAAAGGCTTAAGGCTGCTGTTAGAGTTTGTGTTGGGTAAAAGAGAAGGGGGGTGGGGCACGTCAGAGCACTCAGTCATTTTGCATGTTTGTGTAATATGTTTAATATCACCACCATTAGATGCTTTGCTTATAAAAAAAGTTAACAACACTGCAGCAGAGAGCTATCCACAAGATTTTGATGCTGGAACACACAACAAAAAAACAAAACAAAAAACAGTTGAGGTTCGACTGATGCAACAATACTTGCCAAGTCCATGAACATTATCCCAGTCTCTTGTTTGTCAGGAACAACAATCCACAAAACTACAGCCCAGACAGGCCAACACAATAACCTACTAAGCATGGCTACATTCCAACAAAGTTACACCCCACGCTGCATACTCCACCGAGAGCTGCTGCCTCTGTTCTGCCTCTGAATAAACGTTGGCGTTTAAATAGTCCACTGTGTCTCAGTACAGGAAAGATATTTAAAGCCTGATGCACGAGATAAACAAACAAACCCACAAATACCTTACATACACACAGTTGTTTTAAGTGTTTCAGGTCTACATTTCAATAAATATCAACCTGATGTGTCATAAGTTGACTTTGATTACTTAGTTTTCTCTCTCTCTCTCTTTTCTGAGATAATCTTTCACTCACCTTGTTGTTATTGGTGTTATTGGTGGACTTTTTTGGTAACAAGCCGTCTCTTTACAGCTCTCAATAATGCAGCAGAGAGGGTAAACTACAGCCCTCATGAAAAATACATCTGTGCCTCACCTCACCTACAGCTGAAAGCACTTTAGTGTCGCCTGAAAAAGGGGATGAGCTAGCAGCATGCTAGCCTGCTGCAGACTTTTCAATGTGAATCAAGTGCCTTTTATCTGAAGAGATCAATGTCATGAAAGAGGTCAGCATTTGGATGTGACCAGTGAATTAACAGATGCTGTGTTTAACAGCACAAGCGGCTTATTAACAGCCACTTAACGAGCTATAAACTCAACATGATGTCTGGTAACTCTGAAAAATGTCTGGTGATGCAAGGTTAGAAAGAAACTGGTGAGTGAAAAACAGGAGCTGCACCTTTCACCTAGCACTGGAAACTTTCAGACAGCTTACAGAGCCACACACATCCTATCACACGGTGCCAAGAGGACAGACAGCAGATGAGAGCACGGTCCTGACTGACAAACAGTGGGCAGATAGTGCCCACTTTGTTTAACATCAGTCACTGGACTAGACCGGACCGGCTAAAGGGCTAGCAGGCTAGTTAGCTTCGCTAGCGAGCTAGCATGGCATGCTAATAACAACAGCAAGAGAACATACAAGAACATACATCGCCGGAGACTGAAAACATGGACCAGGCACAGGGAACATACACAGGTATACTTAGGGGTCAGCCGTTTCTCTTGGTCTTTCACCCTCCTAGAAAACATGTCTTGCTTTCTGGGCGCGACTGAAGCTGGAAAGTCACATTACAGATCCTTTAAGTTCTCCCTGTGTAGCCCCGAGACAAGGAGACGGAGTTAGTATGAAGCCTGGCAGCCTGCTTGACTAAAATAGAAACATTTTTTTCCAATGGGGTCTCTACACCGTATGATTTGTGTGACATCGGTAAAGTCCAATCACAACACGGGACAGGAGGGAAACCGGCTCCCCATTGGTTAAAAAACCGATGACCCGTCCCACAAACGACAGGATTTAAAAACACAGTAACACCACTATCCCATGCGGTACAATTTCTATAGATTTTGACAGATAATTTCCCAAAAAGTCCAAAAAACGAGCTCGAAATCCAAATAAATAAATATGAAACTTTTATTATTATTTTTGTTAAAAAAAAACTCTATTAGTTAGACAAACCTCTGTTGGTAAAAACACCCCTGTTTTGTTCTCCATGCTCCATGCAAAAAGGTGTTGTTTAAAATTCATGTAGGGTTCAACAGGACAAACTAAAGCAGCAGGTTCCTGTTTACTTATTCAAATGTAATGGATCACTGTAGCCTCCGTTTGCCAGAAGTCCAGGGACAAACAAATCAGTCCACTTTGTTTCCTACATCATTCATTTACATTAAAATTTAAAAATCCAGGCCACTGCTTCCATCGTATCAATTTCTTCATACAATGAATGCATCCTTTTCATTATCCGCAGGCTCGTAAACAATCTCATTTGACAAAAAGCCATCCACGCTGTATGTGGTGCAGCAACGTGCACTAGCAATGCTGAAAGTCTAGATGGATATCCCTCATCTATGCTTCCTAGTTTTACCTCCAAATTCTGTAAATCTGCAATAAAGACACTTTGAGAGGTTAGTTTGACAGATTGAACCCACATCAGTGCCACATGACTTTGGGGGGATTTTATAACCAAAAAAACAGTGTAGTTGCTCAATGTTTACATTCTCTGCATATGTTGAGCAACTCATAATAGTGTTAGCCTTTTGCCATTCAGCAAAATAAATTGCCAAATGCGGACCAGCACTAGTGACAGTCACAGAACATGTGATGAAACTATAATACACTGACTGAGAAGGGTAAACAATTTCACAAACATGCAAAACACTTTGGTTGGAAGCTCAGAGAGGCGCATTTCCAAGCAAAGCAAGTGTTCACACAACTTACATGTGATAGAAAGTTCGCACAAAAATTTACCATCAAATCAAGAAATATGCAGCGGTACACAGAGGTGCAAAATACAGAAGCAGAATACAAAACTAAGGCTTGATGACTACACAATTCTGATGGATTAAAAACCAAGATCAGCACAATACATTTGCACTATGCATTGCATAATGAAAGCCAATCAACACAATTATTCAACATGTAATTTAACATATAACAATAAACTTAACAATACACCACATAAGATTCTGGTTTCACAGGTTATGGATTAAACCATAGTGGAGAACTATACTTAATCCATGTCTGTGAGGCTTGAGACAACACAACAGGTGCACTTTAAGCAAGGTGAGGGGACAGTTTTAGCTGTGTAGACCTTACCTCCCATTCCTTGACATTGAGATCAGTGATGGGCTCGTCCTCAGCCGTTTCTGACACCTCATTCTTCTTGACAACCATAAACCCTGGCTCTTGTCCCATCCCCCTGACCCCCTCACCGTACATGTCCGGGCTCCACTGCATGAAGAACACATACAGGTGGTCTGACCTGGGGGAGGAAACGCAGGAAAAACAATGAGAGATGCTGCAGAGATTTAGCAAAAGATCATCATCTGAGATGCGACTTTCAGTGCCTCTAAAATATCAAGGCCAGTACCAAAGAAGGTAAAATCCAACACTGAGTGAAATCAACATTTTTACATTGTGACTTAAAAATCATATATACTACTGTAATTGTCCATGATTAGCTGCAAGAAATTAATTAGTGAATTGGTCATCTGATAAAACTCAATATGTTAAATAATCCTCAAACAGTCCTAATGGCTGCTAAGGAGGCTTTTCAACATCTCTAGACACTTAACAAGACCCTTTACTTGTCTCCTCTCTGCTAGCACTGCTGAACTGTTAAAGCTACTTTGCCAGTGTGACACTGTGTGTGTATTTTGCGACACAAACTATCACTTTGTGCTAGGTACATTTGAGAACAAATTGTCTTATTACATTTAGTTAAAGCTGCATACATTGATTGTGTTGGCCACTTGGGGGCAGCACAACAAGCTGTAAACACAACATTCACATATTATCATTTTATAAAATTGTTACGGCGAACATGCTAGCTAACAGTTGCTTATTTACACATCAAACACACTCTCCTTGTAGCTCTTGGTCTCCACCAACTCCTGAGGGAAATATCTGACTCTCTAGCTGCTAAATTCCCCACTATGTTCACCAGCTAGTTGCTAACTTTGTCTGTCTGCTGTTGGAGCAAGGTTGATGAGAGTGGTGAGACTGAACCAAAACAGTAAAGTTGCGGGCAATAAAACCAAAGCAATTAGCTAACAGACGCTAAAATGTCACGTAGAACTGTGTGGAACTGCAGTCAGGTGATAATTCTTTACGAGTTTGTCACTTCAAGCGATACCACTCACATTGCACAGTCATTTGACACATTGTTAACATGAAAATACTGATTAGAGCAGCTTTAAAGTTATATATAGTGGATAGTCAGTTTTCTCAAAACAAGAAAGTCTAGTGGCAATGATGAGAAATGTGTCTCTGTTATCTACTGTAGCTCTCCAACATTGTGACTTATTTTTTTTGCCCCTCCCCATCTCCTGCTGATCACTCATGTAACAAAGGATGAAGCATTTTCATGTCAACCAACAGTTTAGTATATGATATGATAGTTTGGCATAACTCATGAAAAAGTTATAAACAAATACAGAACACAGCTTGTGTCACACACTGCTGTGGCTGATAGACATGAAAGGGTTGTGGCAGACTGAGTAGGTTGAGCTGTATTCAGTGTCGTGGTTGTGTATGGCTCATTCAATAGCCTCTCTTTCTTCCTACACCATCGCCAGGACACTTAAAGGCACATCATGCGGGTCGCCTCCCATCTAGGTCAAGCTACAGAGAGTCTAGCAGTGTCTGAAGAAAAGGACTATGAGCCGCTGTGTTGTCAGTTTCGAACAGCTTATGATCACTCCTCCCACACACCTTAGCCTGCTTGCAGTGCCAAGAAAGACAGGTTAAAAATAATGAGTAGTAGCATGTATAAGCCCTGTCTTTTAATACTACTATAGCTTTGAATCTGCCATGCCCCTAAGCTATCATCCCCAAGAGTAGCATGCATCACGGCAAACTTGTTTCCCAGGTGGGAAATGCTGTAGCTAAGCAACCTGTGGATGAAAACAACAAACCTTTAACAGGCAAGACTTCTGAAGTTCAGAGAGACTAATGAAGCGAGGGGGATTTCAGTGTCATTAACTGCACTCAGGCACTCAACACATCGCATAACCAAGAAGCATTTATAGTACCATGACTAACTAAAAAAGACATGCCTGTTTGTCTGATTCAAATGTGATTAGCAGCCTGAGAGAGCACCATGTGTGTTGCTGCCCTAAAATTAGCGACATGTGTGCTGAAAACAGAAGAGCCGCTGTGAAACTCAAGGTTGGTCAAATAACTGATCAGATTCACCTCACGGAATTATTTCCATTTTTGTCCTTTTATCTCCTCGTCTCTAAAAAGCCACAATACACTAAGTAACATCACTGTGCTGCAGACAGAGACCAATGACTTTGGTATGTCCAGCCTATTCCAGATTTGGCTCAAATGAATGGCTTTTTTAAGAAAAGGGACTTATTAAATTTAGCCATTGCTGCAATAAGGATTAATTCTCCAAATAAACAAATTACACAACTTTTGTGGAAGCACATATTTTCTTGCAATGTGTCTCCTTCCAGTGTGAAGAGTTCTAATGTAATTATGACCACTGCTGACTTGGCAACAGTACATCCAGCGATCCAACTTGGAAAAACAGATAAACAAGCCAAGGCTATTTTCAGTTGATATGAAACATTACAAATTTCAGTGTAAGTCAGAAAAAGTTCATGAACATTTTGTGGGTGAAATGCACTCTGTACTAGGAAAAGCACGAGCTTTAGAAAGACCATGCAGCAAAGTGCTTTAGCAGGTCCTTATGGTTGCATGGGTCGTGTGTGTGCCCCAGCACAGGAATTAAGTATGTGTGTCTGTTTCCCTGCGGAGGGAATGAATAATAAATAATTTTGCTGTCTGGCAGAGGCAGCACATGGAGATGGGCAGAAGGCGCAGTGGGAGTCAGACCTGACAAAGAATGCATATTTGATTGGTTTCAAATATTAAAAGGACTTGAGGTGAGGTGCCTCGGTAACTTGGCTGACTATTGTGGTGCGTTAGGAATATGTTAGGATCGCACGAGGTCAAATCCCTGCAGCTTTCTACATTAAAACCAAAGTCTGCTGCACTGTAAGTGGATTAATCCTCTTTAACAGAGGCTGTTGTATCATGTACTTTGCATTTTTTCCCATTGTAAATATTGTTCCATATAATCAGGTGCAGACTTGTTTCCATGATTTCAAAGCCTGTTATTTAGGCTACCACAAAAAGGATTTGCTTGTATTCAAATACATTCTGCCCAGGGTAGTACTAGTAGTAGTGGTGGGAGGTGTAGCAGAGGTACTGACCTCTCCTGCGGCACAGCAAACCAGTACTCGTGCTTCTTGCCCTGCTGGGCATACTGCTGCATGGAGGCGCTGGCGTTGGAAACAAACGTCTTCTTCATGGGCTTCCCCACCCGCAGACACAGGAACTTGTGAGAGCGGTGCTTCCGCCTCTCCCCGGACGCTGTACCTGGAGGAAGAAATCATCATATGGTCACATAAGCAGAAAAATTAGTTGTGTTATGGCTTAGTAGCTATAACAAACAGGGCAAATTGTTTTGAAGGAATGGTTCGATGTTTCGCTTTTGATACCACTATCATATCTGTATGCTGAATATGAAGCTACAGCCAGCAGCTGGGTAGCTTAGCTTAGCATAGAGACTGGAAACAGGGGGAAACAGCTAGCCTGGCTCTGGCTTTTACACTTTAGTATTTGTCTGGATCAAACTAATGAGATATAACAAGTGAATCAGTGAGCTTTACAGGTGTTGGTAGGTTAGTTAGCTTTGGACAGAGCCAGGCTAGCTGTTCCCCCGTTTCCAGTCTTTATGCTAAGCTAAGCTGTAGCTTTATATTCACTGTACAGACATGAGAGTGGTATCAAGCTTCTCATCTAACTCTCACAGAAAAGCCAATAAGCATATTTCCCAAAGAGTCAAACAATTCCCTTAAAACATCAGCGTTTTGTTCTGTATCAAATGTCTGTCATCTAAAAACAAAACACATCTGCTTGATTAACTGCGTATTCTCTTCCTAATACTTGCTTTATTTATGAGACCTAGTTTTCTATCTTCTGTTTACTGGCTACTTCAGCTGGCATTAGTCATTCTGTGGCAGAAACACAACAGATGACAGGAATAAATGGAGAAGCACACTATAATTGATAGAGGCATTGAGTCTTCTGCCCATGGTACATTATCAATGGCCTATTATAAGGTCACAGCCCCAGGATGTTGAATGAGATCACTGTGCCAGTGACATTACACTGGCACATATAGTGAGCTCCTGGGTTGGGCAGCTCAACATAACTAGCAATAATGACACACAAAATAATATTAATCTGCTTAGACAACACAGCTCAGTGGGACAAATTCAATTTTCAAAATGCATTAATTCTGTGTTAATGCAGCTTGTTTTGGAAGTTGCTGCTGTTAGTTGTGTGGGCTGTGCTAATGTGCACAGAATAATGGGCAGCCCTGCTGAGATCCCCGTGAGTTAGAACTGCTTTTGCAGCCCGACTCTCTGTGTGACAATAATTGCCAGGGAGAAAATGGTAAATCTTTCTCCCACTGTTTTGGTCCGTTTCTTCTTGGGGAGAGAAATCTTTTTGGAATCACAACTACTACTAGTAGTGGGTTATATTAACACAAGCGAGTCAGTGAGTGTGACAGACTGAGGCCACTGTTAGATAACAGGACCAAAACTGTGCCAACCAGATACTGATTAAAGGCTGATGCCATGGTTTTATATGTTTTAGCCTATTAACTACTAATTGCTTAGTATTTGCCAGCCATTTTCTCCAGCACATGTGGCTTTTTTTAGTAACTACCTAACTTCCAGACCGTCACTGCTTTGCATTCATTTCAGTACACTGAACATCATCTTGCTGGAAATAGGTAATCCATCACAGTGAACATTCTGCTACCTTTACAAAGTGATGTTATTGCAGTGCGGTAATACAGTGGAGAGAATGGGCTGTTTTAAAACTGCTTGCTGGTGCGTTCAAGGATACTCTGACATCTATAATTTGAAAGTATGCTACTGAAAAGCACTACATTTACAAGTTGTGTTGTCAGGAAATCAAACCTGGAGGGCAATGGTGTGATGATGTGAAATTGGCCATAGTTTTTAGCATGAAACAGGTTTCTGTTGAGCATCCAGCACTTAAGACAATAATTTAAATTAAAGGGCACAATTTTGGATAAGCTAATGGATAAGCTACCACTTAAAGTTGATTTTCATACTATACTGAAATGAATGGAAACCAATGGCTGCCTGGAAGGAAACACATCATTCTTGGAAACTGTTAATTAAAAAAAAGAAACCCAACATATCCATAGTATTTAACAATTTGCAAAGCTGATCTATGCAGATTCATATTAATACTCAGGCCTCTATACTGTTTAACTTATACAGTATGTTATAAAAGGTGTTTAGGATGTTGCTGAACCCACAGGTAGAGCTTTGGGAGGAGTCATTAGTAGTAAGAAAGAACCTGAAGAATTTACGTTTCCAAACACTCTCAAAACTTTTTCGAGTTTGTGTGTGTGTCCTGTGCTTCATCATTCAGTCAGGGTTCAGGGCCTTAGAAATCGTTCTATATGTGAATTAGTGCAAAACAATGTTATTAGATATATATTTGCACAAATATGCAACAGTGCAGCAGCAGTGTCTTGGAATCCAGCATGGGATGGATCAAATGTACTTAAACTAACTACCCCTATTAGGTTAAAACATCTGGAACCACTGGTATGATCTTTTAATCTTAAACACGGCAATGAACACAAAACACGTTGTTCCAGGCTTTGTGGAATTTAGTATTCGTCTGAGTCCACATGAAAGCAAAACCAGAAAAGGATGTCAAATATAAATAACACCTCTCTGAATGCTGTCTCGGAAGGCGTTTTGATGCTGTTGGGTTTCATCGTCACTGTGTTCCCCCTTTGGGTACTAGGTGTGTTTGTGGCATTGTGGTGTTTGATAGGCTTATCGCCCAGAGGAGTGCCCAGACCACCAGAGCCAGAGATCAAAGAGCTGCATAAAGCCCCATAAAGCCCGGCTAGCTCCGCCAAGCTGATAACAACAGAGAGGCCGCCATTTCCCTTCGTCTTTATATTCCAATTACTAGCACCAAGGCAGAGTGGAAACGGAAAGGTTATCAGGAACCAACATGAGAGAAGTGATTCTGAAACAGCCAGAAAGGAAAGAAACTCACTTTGATAGTCAGAAGAATATGGATGTAGGGTTGCAGCTAAAAGACAACATGAGGCCAGTTTCATCACCTGAAATGTCCTACACCTGTTTTTCACAAGGTTTAAGTTACTCTTTTTCTAACTGTTACTTAGTAAGTGTGTTTACCCTCTGCCGAGTTCTGTGAGCCGTCCTTTTGCGTCTGCTCTACATTATCCTTTTCCTCCTTGCCTTGTTGCATAGTGTCCGTTTTGGAGACTTCTGTCCCCTCGTTGGCATCCCCCTGTGGACTGGCTGAGACGGAAGTGCTGTCTGTGGCACCGGGGGCGGCTGAGCTTTGGGACCCTGGGCGAGAGGTGCTGCTGCTGGGACCCTGGGCCTGGCTAGTGCTGCTGCTGGTGGTAGTGGGTGTGCTTGGTGGCCTCTCTACACTGTGCTGCTTGGATCCCATGGGGGACTGGCTATCATTTTCTGTGGCAGTGTCTGGTGGATTGTCCTCTGCTTTCGCCACGGCGGGCTCCTCTTGCTGGCTGACTGAGCCACGGGCACCGCCTGGGGCCTGGGAGCCAGCACTGGTGGCCTCCACCTTGGTGATGGTTTGCACAGACTCTGTGGAAGCGCCAGAGGACTTGTCCAGGTGGAGATCCTCATTAGACGCCTGCTCTTCCTCCCGGATAGGGGACAGCTCTGGCTCAGTGAAGACGTCTTCAGAGATGGAGCCCTCGGTGCTGTGTGGGGCCACGTTGCCGCTGTCGTTGGCCCCTGGCTCCCTCAGGCGCTGCTCTGGGTCCTTCTGCTGGGAGGGGTGTCTCTCGGCTGGAAGAGGCTCCAGGTCACTGGAAACATGAAAGAGAAGCAATGAGACACATGCAGCTCTATCAATAATAAAAGAATATAACACGTAGCATGTAGCATGTATAGCATGCAGGTATGCCGACTGTGTATTCCATATGGGGATGTTACACAGGGAGATCAGTTTGTTGTGGTTAGTATTACTCAGCCTGTAACAACAATAGTCGATGTCTTCTGTGGTGTTTATCAGGCATGGAGGGTCTAATGAGAGACACTATTTAGTTGCATTATGGGAAATGCAGGATCCAGCATTTCTGGAGCTTGACCCAAACTAGAGACTAAAAGTCTGACTATCTCTGTGTCTTGACCATTTCCCCCCCCCCAATCTGTCTCTTGTGAGTCCCCAACTTTATAGAAGTACAACACTAAATCTCTGGAGTACACCTTTAACCAATCGTCAGCCACATTTATGATCAATAATCAATTATCTACTATTAAAAGTAAGAATCCAAAATGCATGCGTTTTTTTTTGCTATAAAATTGCTATAAATCTGCTCCCATTCTTTATCATTATTCAACGAATAGCCAACACAGTTAAAAACATGAAACATGATGATTCTGCACAACGCATAGATTGTACATCTATTAGATGAGACCACACGTGGGGAATTTCAAACAAAGCATAACTAATTTATGTATCAACCGAGAGGGTCATAACCTATAACTGCCTTTATCAAGTACAAAACTACAGAACAGAATCATGTCTTACTGGTTTTAATTTAGGAATATGAGCATATCTAGAGGTGTGGGTCGTATCTGCAGTCTGTTCACTGTGAACACTTTGAGCAAATCAGTTTTGCAAGACAGGAATGGTAACAGAAAGAAAGTTGAAACCACAGAGAACTGGTTAGATGAACTCAAATCCATGTGAACACCTTTTACCCCGTCATTCCTGTTGGCCCAGACCACAGCAGGCAGAGCAACAGTGCGGAAATTCAGCACAAGACCAGGCATGAAAAACCCCTGCACGGACAGAACTGATGTCCCCATATGCATAAATGTTGCACCAACTTTGTGCATATTTGGATAACAGTGTGTTTATGTTTCATAATACCACAACTGTATTTCATTTTATTCACAACAAATCTCAATTCCAACTGTACAAAGGAACAAATTAGTGTTCCATGCAAATAAAAACTTTCTTGTTCTTGAAAATCTCTGATGAGGGTGCATGCAAACAGACGAAACACTTGTGTATAACCAGCACACTCCACAGAATCACATCCTGCAGGCACTTGTTGCTCAGCTGTGTGTTCAGACAGAGAGAGAAGGAGGTCAGCAGAGAGAGAGAGAGAGAGAGAGAGAGGAGACACAGACAATGGACCACAGCTGAGAAAACAGCTGGGCCTGGAACAAAAAACAGTCATTTGCCAGCACAATAACTGCTCCACGGGCAACACTCAACCAGCTAAATAAAGCACTGCTCAGACCCTGCTACCACCAGAAGAAACAGAAAGAAATCACTCTGCAGGGTTCCAAATACTACACCATATTTGTCCTTGCATAAATTTGTCTTCAACAACACGAAAACAACAAATGAAGCAAAAAAACTCAGACAAATCTGTAGGAGGAAACAGAAGTGAATCCTCTGAAGTGGCTGCTTCCTACTGCATAAAGAGTTGAGCAATCAGAACGTAGGAGGGCGAAGGCATACTTCATTAACCCTGGTGTAATTGCCGTTTCCTTTTTATTTTTGGTATGTGGGGGGGAAACTGTCGGTTGGTTGCTGATGCAATCTGACCATGGGTGCAGCAGAGAACGACATTGATTACAGTGAGGTTGCTGCACCTCTGTGAGGGTGAGAGTGGGAGAAAGACACGTGGAATTTAATTGTGGAGGAAGATATAAAGTGTAACTACGAGAATAAGGACGTATGTAGGCGTTAGGGGTCAGTGTTAGCATTTATAGCAGCATATACTTTACATATTTGTGTCTTTTCCATACATACTCCATTCAGATTTTATCTACAACAAAGTATATGTCAAGGTTTTTTTCTTACTCGGGCACAGCCTCTCTGATCTTGGGGTCAGTGATCTCCTTGTAGATGGCGGCAGACTGTACTTCCTCAAGAGGACACATAATGCCGTACTCCTCGCACCCATGGGCCTGAACCAGTGGGTCCATCCGGTGAGGGTCGAACATGATGTTGTTGGGTGTCACCAGCAACACCCCGCTCACCGCACCCTGAATTGACACGGGAAAAGAAAGGGATGGGTGAGGAATGATGGGATCCATCAGGACTTTTCACACATAAAGGAACAGCTTAGCATGTCAATCTACCACCAAAAGATAATCAAAAGCACCTCTGCCACATAAACAACTGGAGACCAAATCCATTTGAGACCACAAATGTCCTAAATCAAGTAGAAGTTATTGACTGCAAGCGCTGACCACTTCAGTGCTTTCATTTGGTACCTGGGAGTGAATCAGCAGTGGTTCAATACCATGGATCTGTGTGTGTGTGTTTGTCTGAGAGCAGGACAACTGCCTGGACAGGGCAGTGTGTTGGCACACACACACACACACACACACACACACACACACACACACACACCTTCAGACAGGCAGTGATGAACCAGCTAGGTGGAATCTGTGTGTATTTCAGTGTAAGACGTCCTGGGAGCTGGCTGCTATCCTGCCTGCTCTGAATCAAACCTGAGCAAACCGCACCACACACACACGCACAATCTGACCAGTGTGTGTGTTCAGTGGTCAAATGTGAATGCACTGTTTGGGCTAGTTTTTAAAACTCATTATTGACGTTACTGTTTTATTATCCTGCTAAACTGCACATTTTATTTTTAGAAGTAAACAATAACACATCGGATTTAGAACCAAATCTCAGTTTGACAAAATAAATTAATGAACAGAGATAAAGAACTTAAACACAACATTTAACTGCACTGAAGACCTTTTAAGATTCTCAATTTAGATAACTCAGTTTACAACACTTAACCAGGGAGCTGTAGACTCCCTGGTTATAGGCCATCTGAACAACATTAGCTATAATCAGCAGAATTAAACTTCAGTCAGCAGGGATGTCTCTCTTCATGTGCTACAAGGTTGTTCAGATCTGCCCACACATGTGCCCACAGTATTTATTCTGCTCTCGTTTTATCCTCCTTCCTGGTTTCTTAAATAAATAGAAAAACAGCAACAACAACAAACTAATATGCATTTGTTTCATAAGATATCAGCTGTGAAAGATTTTAGTGCATTTTGGTGCATTCAAACTGCCTTGTTTACGTTAGCAACCGAACCAGCAAAATATGTTTTCACAGTTAAAAACACGTGAAGTGTTCATCACAGACAGTACTGTGGAGCCTTTGGATTCTGGTCTGCTAAAGAGGAGTACTTGATATTTTTGTTGATTTGTTCTTTGTTGTATAAATTATTGAATCTCAAAAGACTTTGATCGCATTGATGGTTTACAACACTGAACAACAAACCAACAAAAACTCAATAACTGTGAAAAGATTGAACAGCTTTACTTACTGGAGTTTCATTTCAAATGCAATATTTTTCTTCTAATTTCAATAGTGATCCCACATTTTCAGCCAATCCTTTTGAAACATGAAGTGTGTTGAGTACCTGCAGCTGGCAGCTCTGCTGAATGTTTATATATTTAGTTTGATTACCAGTACAACCACTTCTTCTCTCTTTCCATCTGCCACATTTATGTTGGTTTTTGCTGCTGGCAATTTATGCTTTTGACTACAGCAGTTTGCAATTGTCTGTCACATGACCAGGAGGGTACAGTGTGATCTGAAACAAGTGCCCATACTCCATACATGTGTGTATCTTTGACACAGTATCTTACCTTGCCATCAGTGATGTACTTGCAGTTGATCTTGAGGAACTTCTCTGTGAGGGCCTCTTCCTCCTCGGAGGTGGATGACACCACTCTGGACTGGCGCAGGGCAGAGAACACTGGAGGCTGAACGCCTTCTGGTCTGGGTGGGCCATCAGAGTCCTGGAGGTAGGATGAGTGGGGGTGTGGACAGTAATTAGGGGAGGGTAGAAAATAGATACCATTTTTGTTAGTACACACTTTTATAATACTTGATTATCATCTGTTCTTGAGGCTGGACTAGTTTGTCCTTCGTCACGATAAACAAAAAAAGGGTACATTTTATAGTTATGTGAAAATAAGTGATGAATCCAAAGTGACAAAGGCAAAACTGTAAAAGCTGTGTTCCACTTCACCCTGGTGCCTCCACACAATTATCTCTACGACTGCATCATGTCTAAACCTCTAAACAGCATTCAACCGAACAGACTAAATAATATGCACTGTCAAACAGGCATTGCTTGGTTCACTTGGTAATACGTGATGTAACTAATTTGTGTCTCATTTCATCAAACTAATGCGTTTGAGTCTCTAAATGTATTATCTATATATAAACAGATATTTTCTGCACAGCGGGACAATCAGGTTAAAAGAAACCCACTGATAAGCCAAATGAATGCGCCTCCTGTGTGCCCGAACTTCACACGGGCAATTAGGTGAAGAACATTCATATGAGACCGAGGCTTTAATTATTGTGCTTCTGGCATGACTTGATGTCTAGTTAGTGTTATTTTGACTCAACTGTATATTCAACTCGAGACTTCTGCGTCTCTTTGAGGTTGTTTTGAGTCTCATTGTTGTCGTCTTGCTTCTCTTTGAGGTCGTTGGTTGTTTGTGTCTCTTTGTGGTTGTTTGCTTCTCTCTGTGGTTGTTTTGTGTCTCTTTGTGGCTGTTTACGTCTCTTTGTGGTTGTTTGCTTCTCTCTGTGGTTGTTTTGTGTCTCTTTGTGGTTGATTTGAGTCTCACTGTTGTTGTCATGCGTCTCTTTGAGGTCGTTGGTTGTTTGTGTCTGTTTGTGGTTGTTTTGTGTCTCTTTTTGTGTTTGTCTGTGGTTGTTTTGTGTCTCTTTTTGTGTCTCTTTGTGGTTGTTCTGAGTCTCATCGTTGTCGTCTTGCTTCTCTTTGATGTCGTTGGTTGTTTGTGTCTCTTTGTGGTTGTTTGCTTCTCTCTGTGGTTGTTTTGTTTCTCTTTGTGGTTGTTTGCTTCTCTCTGTGGTTGTTTTGTGTCTCTTTGTGGTTGTTTGCGTCTCTTTGTGGTTGTTTTGTGTCCATTTGAGGTAATATGACTGACTTTCCAACAAGAGATGTTAAAGGATCAGTGTGTAGGATTTAGTGGTATCTAGCGGTGAGGTTGCAGATTGCAACCAACTGAATACCCCTCCCCTCATCCCTCCCTTTGCAAGCATGTACGATAACCTACGGTGGCCTTCAGTCGCATTCGCACCGTCAAATTCAAGCTGCCACTTCAACGTGAAAACACGAAAGGCCCTCTCTAGAGCCAGTGTTTGGTTTGTCCGTTCTGGGCTACTGTAGAAACATGGCGATGCAACATAGCGGGCTCCGTGGAGGAGGACCTGCTCCCTATGTAGATATGAAGGGCTCATTCTAACGATTCTTAGTTTCAGGTGATTATACACTAATGAAAACATAATTATGAATATTATATTCCATTTCTGCCAGTAGATCCCCCTAAATCCTACACACTGGTCCTTTAACAGTCACTTCATACAGAAGTTCGGTCCAGGAGCACTGGGCCTGCACGCAATAGGTCCGTTGAGTAATCTATCCATGATACTAACAAGCCAACTACCTATCACCTTATGACTCTGGTAGGGGGGACACCAGGGGTCGCAAATCAGATTCCAATCGGACCCAGGGCCACCCTTCTGACTCCGCCCCCACCTTGAGTGACTTTGCTCACAAAAACTGCCCTGCTCCATGCGTCATGTACTTTAGCAGCGGCAGTTCATGCGCTAACA
>NTHP01000228.1:988428-1007330 GCA_003416845.1 Oplegnathus fasciatus | reverse complement strand
CCCCCCCCCCCCCCCCAGGTGAAATGTATTGTTTGTCCAATACTTTGATTTATGACCAAACACCTGCAAAACTAATGAGATTGCCATCAGACTCAGCTGTAGTGTGTGCAGCTGTAATTAACTAATGTTAGCATGCTAACATGCTGAACTAAAATGATGAACTTGGTAAACATTATGCCTGCTTAGCATCAGTATGTTAGCATTATCTTCGTGAGCTTGTTAGCACGCTGACATTTGGCATTTAGCTCAAAGCAATGCTGTGCGTCACAGAGCCGCTAGTGTGGCTGTAGCTGTGTTTAAAAAAATGACACAGTGCAGGTTATAAATGCTGACCACAACCTTTTAACCAAACCCAGGTTCAAATCCTGCACAGTCTATCTCCAAACACACAGGAACACAAACACAGGTGAGGCATTTGTTACTCACTTCAGTTATCATATGTACATTAACTGACCTAAAAGAACTGGAAGAGACCACTTTTCTTGATAAATGCAACAGAGCATTTTGTCTTTATTGCACTCTGAATTATCTGGCCAGTTACCCCGCTGATGCCTGATGCCACCTATGTCACTCTGAATATTTGCTAAGTGTCTAACGAAACTGTAAATTGTAATCTCTCACTCCTTTATTTTGCAGTTGTTAACGGGCTTGTCCACTCTGGGAGAACTTAAGATCATACTGGTATTGTTAAAGTGTTTCTACAGTTAAAAAATGACAAGAGGTCTTTCCAAAAGTTCGACGAGTGGGCACTGAGTTCTCTGAGAGGTGTTAATCAGACTCTATTTGGTACAGTGGCATACATACAGCTGACAGATCAATACAGTTTTAGGCTAGTGAAGTTACGGCAGCATCACCCTGCCAGAGCCACCTCATATATTTCAAGAGAATATTGCTTTTCCGGGTTGCTGCTTTCTTTGCACTTCTAAAATCCTCTAATATATGACCAGTTGTTTGTCCTGCACCGGCCCTCCAAGGCATCCAATATTTTCTCAGCTAGTGACGGAGTGTGGTGCTGTGAGGGATGATACTAAACTCGCCCGCTCTTTATTATGCCCCATATTAACCTTCAACTTCACACAGAATTTTCATTTAAACTGCTAAACCACAGAGGTAAGGTAAGGTAACAGACAGCAGTCGCAGAAAAGAAAAAGGGTGAAGAGCTAAAACAACCTCACTGGCATATCCTATAATGAAGACAAACAGACTTTATTTGACCTCATTCGAGGTGACCCACAACTTGTCAGCGTACTTAAGACTCTTGGAAACAGGATTTTTTAGCATGTGTGACATCAAAGGGAGAGAAAGAGCACAGTGCAGCATAGTGGACTGGCTGCTGCACTGAAATCCAAAGATGAAAGCGCTGCTGTGCTGGCCTCAGACTGCGAGTAACTGCTGTGGGGGGGAGAGGAGGTGAGGGAGGGAGGAGTAAGGTAGGATGGAGGACTACTGAAATGGACGTACAGGAAGAGAAAAGCTGAGGCGAGAAAAGGAGAGAAGGGGTGCTGGACGAAATAAGGCCTGACGGGGCCACCAGGGGCTTGTCTCTGAGAGTTTTGCGGAGGTGGATGGAGCACAGCGTCACAACAATCTACTCTACAGGAAGCTGTGAGGGGGGTTGACACTGATGGTGGGGATGGGAGATGGGTCTAACAGTGTTGGATGACAGCTGTGGGGCTACAGAAATCAATATCCTTTTAGTTTCCAACCAATATTTCTCTCAGTTAAAAGTAGGAGAGAAAAAATGTAGAAAGAGGCAGTGGCTTCTGTGAAATATGGCTTCTATCCAGACCATAGCGTGGTAGTGAGGCACAGAGAGATATATTGTAAATGTGAGAGGTAATATATTGATAATATATCAATAAAAGACGTTCTGTAATAGTCCATATGAATGAAAAAGATAATGTTCCCTATACATTTATCATTTCTTTAACAATCCTGGCAAAAAAACCCTTTTCACTGTTATGTATATTAGTTGCATTTGTCTCTATGTAATAATAAAGATTTCAGAGAGGAGGTCTGCAGGTGCCACCCGGCTTTGACCTTGACAGTGACACATGGTGCAATCAAAAATCAATCCACAGCTCCACCTTGTGGGCATGGTCGTGTTCTGCAAGAGGGAGTACACAATGGTTGGGATTCATCAAACGTCAGTAGCCAGAAGCTCTCGAGTGCAGTCTGAACTGTTGCTCAGACTTACAGCCCAGAATTACAGCCCAGTGCCGAGCAGACACCACGATGAGCCCATATACTGAATCTGTCATGCTAAAAAACAAGACCAGTTTAAAAGACATCTTATTTATAAGTTAGGCACAAGACTCTGACTAAAACATAGCAGGCTTAGGAGAGGAAATCTGTTTGCTTGAGTGAGATCATCACAAACGTACATATTTGGCACCACATATATAGGTAATCTAAACCGGTCCTACTTCCTACACTACTAATTTTAGATCACGCCCAGCGGAAGAGAGGAAGGAAGGAAGGAGGGAGGCGAAAGAGGTGCCAAAAGAGGAAGAGACAGAGAAGGTCACAGTAGTAGCTGTGCCACCACGGTGAGTGAGTAAGCGCGCGCGTGCGTGTGTGTGTATCAGTATGAGCAGGAGGAGGGTCTGGATAGGACAAAGAGGACGCGCCTGCCCACACAGATGACCAGAGAGCAAGTATGCCAGCGAGCCGGTGGCTGCCAAATAATCCAACGACAGCAAGACCGCCAGCCGGAAAGTCAGCCAGCTACCCATGCATGCACACACACACACACACACACACACAGTCATCCAGACACAGCCAACGATCCATGCCTGCAAGATGTGTTACTTTTTGCTGCCAATATCAGCAGGCCAGCAGGCAGACCGAGAGCATGAAGACACTTCAGAGCTCCCTTATTTGGCCTTTAGATGTATCAGAGAAACACTGAACAACATGGCTGGATGGCTTTTTTTTTTTTTACCTTGCTAACTGAAGCATAGGGAGTGTTGAATAACAAGTGCATCAAAGCATATGATTGATTCATATTTCACAGGTAGATAACTCTATAGACACCTCTGTCAAATAACTGCTCTTTTACCTTAACTTTCTACAACGGAAACTGAGGGATATTCATTTAGTCGGAGACTTATATGTTAAACACTTTCCCTTGTTTAGTTTACAATGTCTGAAGACATCTTGGGTGACAGTTTATACTACATACAGCACTGCACACAAATGCTCCATAAATGCTTGGCAGTTCTATTTTAAAGGCGTTACACAGGTTAAACTATTCTAAAAGTAAACTCCACAGCACTTTCCTGGAGGTGTTGGCACAATGTGAGAAATGTAATTCTGTTGAAAGCATTTCAACTCTGTGGCTCTTCTATACATGCACCACATTTACCATTATTCTGTAACTGCCACTTGTGGCCACAGTTGTCCCCATTCAGCAAAAGCTACATATGTATAGTCGCTTTAATACATAACATTTCCTGTTCTAAGCTGGTTAACTACGGGGAAGAAATGTTTTGAAATGTTTCTAAGTTGGTACCAGACACCAACATGATCACTTTTGGCACTTCAGAGACAGAAACCACCTTGAAGGTGCCACAAAGACACTGTTACTGGCCTCATAACAGCAATTTTGTCTTTGAAATCCCCTCATCTGTAGCTACTGAGCAGGGCAGAAGGATTCCTTTTTTTCTTTCCTAAATGTATGCCATTTATGTACTTTTCAGTTTATTTTGTCAGCTTGAACACTCTTCACTATGTTACTTTGTATTTTTGTGGGTTCATCATATTCTGAGTTCTGTTGTACTGGCTTTATTTTATGAAAAACTGAAGCATACAACTGTGTGAACAGTGTCAAAGCTTCAATAACAATACGTATGATAAAAATACATATTATTTCAGTTTTGATGTAAGTGTATAGCCACACAAATGATATGCCATTTATATTCTGCAGTGAAAAAACCTCTGTTATGTTTAATGGCTTTGATTATTTCTCAGGCTATTTGAACATCTAATAGGCTTTTGAAACATCTGGTGCTTCATCTAACTCTTTCTATCCAAAAGTAAAAGAGAAGCATCTGAAAGTAGTTTCCCTTCAGAGCACTCGTCTTCATCAGGGTTATACTAGCTATTTGCTGCTTGCATTGCTATTACTATACACCTCTCAGAACCATTTATTTGAATAATATCCTCATTGAGACGTGCGTGCCGAGCACCAAAATAGGCTTGTAATTAAAAGATGCCGGGGATTCTGGAGAAAAAATAAAAGAAGCCGAGTGAGTTATTAAGGTCCTTCCTGTGGTTTAAAAAGCAAACGGCACCTGGATGCTGCCTCCTTCTATAGAGCTACCAAGTAACACACACACACAGGAAGAGAGGGAGATACGAGAGTGCAGGCAGGCACACACAAACATGCAGAGTTGACAGATACAGACACACACTTTCACACACACACACACACACACACACACACACACACACACACACACACAACGCCTCCACAAACACATACATAGTTGTCACATCGGGTGAGGTAATGTTCCCTCCCTTCTGCCTTCCAAGCACACTTCCTCTGCCTGGAATAATTGCTGCCTGGCTGCTTGTCTGGGAGAGCGAGCTGCTCCGTTCATTAGTTGCTCTAAATATCAGACACGGCATCACTTTTAAAGGCTTAATTTCTCTGCAGTCACAGCCCCTCTCTCTGATCCTCGCCCGTCGAGAGCCGCAGAATATGCTCCTGTTCTCGCAGGCATGACCTAAATAGATAAGTAGTAAATGAACGGGGCCCTTTCTTTTGGCAACCGCAGAGAAATTAACGGACAGAGATGAGAGCAGACGAAAGGGGAACGCTTGTGGTGGGAGGGTGTCTAAACTCAAGTGGAGCAGCAGTGACAGTGATGGCGATGGAGACAGCAGTATCCTTTTTNNTTTCAAAAAAGCGGCAAAACAAGACGTCCGTTTCCATGGAGACCAGCTAACAGTCATATTTCTTAAGGGACCACTGGGCTTCCTGCCGTGCTTAGTGATTGGCTCATTCAGATGCTGCAGACACAGTACCTGAGGGAGATGGCTCATACTGCTGGTCTTAGAGCTGCGAGGACAGGATGTGCACGGCTCAATGGACCAGACCTGAAGTCACTTCAGACACAAACAGCATGCCTCTAACCTCCAGCTTATCTCTATTTCTTATGTGACACTAGTGAAGCTGAGAGGGACAAGTGAGAAAGATGTAATGTCATGTCATGTAGATTTGGCCATATATCAGAGCAGGAATAGACAACAAGGTGACACTGGAATTAAAGGGATATTGTGAAGATTTTTGCTTTAGTAAGTACCCTGACTTATCACAATACAATGTTTACATGCGCCAAAACACACTGAATATGTGATCACTTAAACCAAGTGTTTAGAGACGGTCAGAAATACATCTGACCACATTAACAATAACGAGTAAATGCCATGTATTTCCATCTTCATGTAAAGAAACTGCAACAATGGATCAAATCAAAAGTGCTGTCAGCAGCTTGGATACTAATTAAGAGTCAAGCATTAGCACAGACAGTTTTTCTAATAGCCCATTTCACACATGCATTTTGTTCTGGAAATGCTCCAGCAATTTTACATGTCATGTTTGAAAAGAACCACAAGCTGTTTTTCCAATAAAAGTTGCTCTGGCAATCTGCTTCTCCCTCCACAGACATATTAATGGATACCGCACACATAAGGTCATGGTGTTTTTGCACATATAAATATATGGAGGTACATATATAAATGCATGTTTTCTGTTGTCTTCTTAAGACAGAAATTTTATGTATTTCATATTTAAGACTACAAGTAAATTAAATTAGTTAAATACATTTTAAAGTAAAATAAAGTGTAAATTAAGTTCTTTTAAAAAATGCGGTAAACGAACCAAATTCAGGATGAAGAACGGAGGTGAGCATATTTTTTAAATTTAAATTAGAGAGTATTTTTCTGTTGATGAGCGCCATAAATGCCCAATTACATTTACTGTTATTCATTGATGTAAAACAAAATTACATGAAGAGTGAGTCTTTTTATAGTTACTGATGTATATGCTATGCTAAGCAGCTTATTTAGGCTACTTTTTGAAGCCAAGTTTGAACAGTTTTGTCCTTGACGGTCAGATTTTTACCACCCCTTCTTTCAGTTATCAAGGATGTTTGTTAGCCGGTGATCTGAGTGGAGAGAGTATGGCACTAAAGACCCTGAGGAGAGTGAACAACAGAGCTAGGTTTATGGCGGGAAAAGCCAATAAACATCATAAAAGCAATTAGCTATTTCTATTTCTTTATCATTTATTTCTTGCTGTTTGATTTGAGGTGATTTTATTGATGAAATTGAGATATTTATTGTGTTGATTTGTTGGTAGTATGATGACATTTTGTCACCTGGACTCCTGCATCCCTGCTGCCTTTGCATCAAGGACACATTTATGTATGTGTTTAACATCATCCTTCTCATAATGTCAACTATCTTACATCCTGCTTGCACAGTTTTGAAAGCACAATGGAGAGAACATTGTCTCTGGTTCAATGCACTAGAAGAAATCATTTCACAGCCTCACAAAAAAGTGCCTCCACCACAACAGAAAGAAAACAGCCATTATTGTGAAGCAACACATGTGTCCTTGCTTTTGACTATATGTTAAAACGCAGCACGTGCACATCACTTTCTGTCCTGGCCTTGGAAAATACAAGGCAGGTTTTATTGTCTGACATATCCTTGGAAATTATGGGCACCTCTTGCTGTCTTTTCTGTCCTTGACAGCATGACACATCATCTTGGATGTTCACCTTTAGGCCGACAATGAACAGAGCTTTAAATTGTGACAGCAGTGGTTGCAGGATAAGTCAGTGTTTATGTGTATGGTGTGTGTGTGTATATGCTGGTGAAAGAGAGGCACAGAAAGTGTGTGTAAGTACTCCACGTGAGCCTCTGTGTATGGTAATCAGGTGCCTGTGAGTCTTAACAGTTTCTGCTGTAGGGACTAAAATTAAGACGCAGGATAAATTGGTCTTTGGTGGCTGAATCGATACCAATCATCTGCCTCGATGACAAGTAGCTTCCCGAGATCATAACATTTGAATGCATTTGTTGTATACAGCCTCTGGTATGCGTCAAGTTCACCGCGATCAATAGGGAAATGAAGTAACATTTGACCAAATTAAAGAAAACAATGGCCCTGCATCAAAAAATTGAAAATGTTCACAGTTTTCCCTCTTCTTTTCTGTTACCTGGATGGTAAACTTTCCCAACATTAATTGAATGGTAACATACTGTAGCAGGTATGAGGCTACTACAAAAAAAAAAAGATTCTGAAGACCAATAACATCTATGGCATGTATGAGTTTTATATCGAAGTTCTACAATCTGCCTGTTATATTGCTGAATATTTCATCCAGGTCTTGATTCTATCCAAAGATAGAACTACAATAGTAACATTTTCTGAGTGTGTGGGATTGTGCATCAGAGGTGTGGTCAACGTACCGTCACCTTCTCTAAATCAGCTTCTGAGGAGGTGGGAGACAGGGGGCTGATGGGACTGAGGGAAGGGGAGCTTCCGACACTGGAGACGTACTCGGGATCAGGAACGTACAGAACCTGAAAACACAATCCATGTCTGTATTTACACAGGCGGTGCCTTTGTGCAAACACGCATTGCACACCACACATGCACGCACAGGGAGAAATAAAAGATCATATCTCATACACACACACACACACACACATATATGCATTACGCATACAACCCAACCACAAGTTTGACAAGGCAAATAACATAAAATCATGTGAATAGCCCCAGTATGTTGACAAGGACAAACAGGGAAAGGGAAAGTGACTGACGGTAAATCAACGTGTCAGAATTAGCAGTGATGGGAATGTGGTGCCTGATGGTTTTCATGTAGCATGGACACAGAGAGTGAATGTAGGCAATGCATTACTTCACCATGCTTGCATTACGTTTTAGTTCCATCTGTTGTGCAATGTAATGACAAAGAAGGGGAATTGCTGGCTACTAAAGGAATTGTTTGACGTTTTGGGAAATATACTTATTTGCTTTCTTGATGCGAGATAGATGAGAAGACTGATACCATGGGACATGGAAGGCTTTCCAAATTCAGCATTAAAAATATCAAATACAGGGATGGCAGAAGTATCCCTGACTACTTTGATATAAGAAGTAGTACCTCTACAATGACTACATCTGTAGAGACATTCATGATTGCCATGGTTGGATCCATACAATATCTATTGTCAGAAAAAAAAGGTTGGGAGGTATTAAAGCTTTTAAATTTGGTACTGAATTTCTCTTTTTGAGATTGTAAATTTTGGTTTGTACAAGAATTATTGGGATATGAAATAGCAATCTAGCTACAGCTTCGGGTTAAAGAAATTAGCAGTGCTGTGATATCACTTGGCCGTGGAAGCAGAGGAGGAATGATGGTTCAGAAAGTGCTCTCCACACCTCACTGTTTGGACACAGCTCAACTCAGCAACAACGGGATTAGCGTACTCGTCTCCAGTCGTCCAGATTTCATTTTGATGCCAAGAAATATGGAGACAAAATATCATTTTGGATGTTTGTCACCTATTAAAAAACAAATTTAGAATAAGGGTCTATTGCTGAATAAAGGACTGACGTGAAAGCCAGGAAAGCTGGCAGCGTGTTTAGCGGGCTAAAAGATGGGTAGTTTGTGTCATGTTGTCGGAACTAAAGAATCACACATATTATTATACCTTTTTAGAAACAAAATAGGCCTTTTGCAATGAATTGCATCCTAATGGGACGAGTGACGCTGTAATTAGCAGGCAATTAAGTTGGGATACAGATAGCAGGGTTGTGAACAGTGAGTCAGCAAGTTGCTCAGAGAAAATAGGAGGATAAACACATGCAGCATGTGATGTTTCTTTCCCCTGTGTACTGTAGAAAATGTTTAGTGATTGTGAGATAAAGGCAAACCATTGAGAATGCATTATGAACTGTCAGAAACAGCTATCACGAGATCGACCGGTTGGTGAGGTGCTGTAGGTGTGAGGTTGCTGTGGGACAGTGATGAAGTGATGCAGCTGAATATATCAGTGAAGGCGTGCACGGCGGTTCACACCTGGCCGGGCACCACTGCTCTGGAGAACAGCTTGTTCAGCTGAACCAGCTCGTTGGGTGTGGTGTCAAACTTGAGCGCAATGCTGTTCAACGTGTCCCGCGATTCCACCTGGACCACAAAACAAGAGAGAGGACACAAAATCACACTCCTGCTGCTGTTCAGGGCATCTCCTTAAAGCTGTACAGGGAAGACCTGAAGACGTGACACAGATGACGAGAGACGGAGAGAGAGAGAGGCTGAAAAACAGAGCTGTGCAATTATTACTTTAAAAAGGTTTTAACGTTTGATTTTTGCATGTTAGATTTTGGGATCTTCTGCAAATTAAAGCTGTCAGCTGTTGACCAGGAATATATATATTTGATTAAACATTTAGTCTATAAAGCACCAGATAAGCATATAAAAAGCCCTTCATAATTTCTCACACCCCAAGGTGCTGTCTTTAAAAAAGCCCTGTGCCTTTCCAAAACCAAAACCACAAGACTTAAGACATGGGTTAGACAGAGTTTGTTTGCTCTAGCGTAAGCTGCAATCTTTAGCACGTGTGGCAAACTAGCTTACTACCTACAGCAGTAACCAAGTGTTACTCCCAGGGCCAAGGAGCATTTCACACTATATTATTTAGTGGGGTAAAAGGTAACATTAAAAAAAGCCCTGTTCATGACCAGCACATCCACTGTGTAGTATTTCCCCACCGTGTGGAGGCCAGGGTTAGGGTTAGGGTTAGGATCTAAGCTAATGTTAGAGCTCTGTTTATTGATGTTAGTCTTCATCCTTTCAAGTCTTTTCTCTTATAACGCTAAAAGTAGACAAAGTGTAAATTGAACCCCTGTCTTGCTTGTCCAAGTATGTGAGCTAAGCGGCTGAACAATGCAGTTTCTTTATTTCCATGTCTTCTACGTGGATCATCAACTGGTGAGGATGCTGACGTTTTGCCTGGGACACATTAGCTTTAGCCTCAGTCTTTTAGCATGATATCATGAATGTAGCCATCAAGAGCACATTCAGACCACTTTTACAGGATTACCCTTTTAAAACAAGTCAGTTGGAAACATTAAAAAGACAGCCGAAAACAGCGTTTTCAACCAACTCATGGAGCTAACGTTAGCTTAATTATCGAGCTCATTACAGCTGATAAAATCTGCCAGCGACAGTTGTGATTTCTTTAAAAAAGGAGGTAGCTTTTGTATACCTCTTTTTGCAATTAAAAACCCATTGTTCAAAAAATACTACTAAAAAAATTGAGCGGTAAATCTGCCACCATTATAACTGCATATGTGCAGTGCAAGACTGGGAAGCTGGATGCTGTAGCAACAATGACTAAGAGGTGTGGGGCTTAGCAAACGGTAGTTTGTCTGACCGACAGCCTTAAACCCAGAGATAGTCAGATTACAATGATACAAAGCAGAGAAAAGCAGCAAATACTCACAATTGAGGAGCTGAACCCAAACATTGTTGACATTTTTGCTTAATTAATAGCTTTTAACACTTGATCAGTTTTTGTTGGTCAGTTAATTGATTAATTGACTAATCTATTCAGCACTAACAGAGTCATTTAATTCAAATTGATAGAGTATATCATCCTGAACCTCATTAAGCGCACAAACAAGCAGAAGAAGTCATGTTCATGTTAGTCGAGGGTTTAACGCATCATGCAGCAGGCTGCTGTTATGGCTACACCCTGTGCTCAGCAGCTGCACCCCGCAGTGTGACACAGGTGCATTTGCTTGTCTCCACCAGTTAAAATCCATACAACAGAGATGTGCTCCACGTGTCTGAACTAGTTAAGCATCTAACACGCCCGGTGGGAGTTTCTACCTTCCAAATAAGGATGACAACCATGTCAGAAAGCGCCTGCGTGTGTGAGAAGCATGGTATAAGTGAAAAAAATGAGCTCAGGGGAGAGAACCCCTGAAAACCAAACAGGCAGGGCTGACTCTGAGCTGTGTATAATTAGGACAGGATAATGGCACTGTGTGTTTTAACAGTCATGGGACTGCCTCGGTGGTTATCGTCATGCGTGTGTGCAGCTTTCCTTGCGCGCATGTGTGTGTGTGCAAACAGTCCTACAAAAACACCAAGGAATGACAGCTTCTCTAAATTCTTGACATGACAGTTTGTTTCCAGGAGGATATTCTTGCACAAACAGACAGACAGAGACACACACAGCACAGTCACAGACAGGTAAGTGAGTGAGGGGAACCAAGGCAGACAAGCTGGAACATTAGTAACACAGAATCATTGTGTGTGAGGCAGCCACACATGACATGATCATGTCAACACAAAACAACATCGAGGGGAAGAAGCAGAAAACACAGAAACTCAGAAGCTGTTAGCAACCACCAGTGAATGTTTTCACAGTAAATATCACGGTGAGGTGCACTAACTCAAGCTCCAATAACAGACCGTTTTGTCTCCAAGTAGCAACTGAGAGTCATTGTGAAGTGAAAAATTTGAATCTATTGCATCTTTCACTGTATTACACGGGTGTCAGGCCGCATTTCATGAGACAAAATCCTCAGTAAACTCAGAGACAGAGAGATGAACTGTGCACGGGCTAAGATTTGGTTTGAAACAGAGCTCTAAGGAATTCATATTTCAAATATTTGAAATACAAAGTGTACTTGATTTAGCAAGAACAACAGAGCCATATGGGATCATCTCCAGAGTCTGTGGCTCTGAGAGGCGAGCAAATCAAGCACTCAACAGCACAAATATTAGTTAGCTTGAGCATCTTCTGAGGGCGGGATAGAGCGGGGCTCTGGAGACAAGGGCCAAGGCTGGGGACAGGAACAATGTGGCCGGTGACTGGTTTGTGGTGAAATGAAGCCAGGTTAGGCCTGAGATAGGATTGAGAATGTCAGGCGACATTTTTCTTTTTTAAACAAACAATCTTAATCATGTGCAGTTCCTAAGCAACACAGATTTTAAATTTTTGTAAGAAATGAGTGTTCAAATTTAAATAAAATATGTAATATATTTCCTCTCGGTCCAGGGGAAAACGCTGCTGATCAAGCATGAGACGATGGTGCATTCTCCGCAAGAAGCCTGCAGAATAACTCTGAGACATGTTGGTTGATCCGGCAAAAATCCATTCTACATCAACTTCAGCAGGATGTTTGTTCATGCCTCTGATACTGAATATAGGTGTCATTTTAAATTATTAATGATCATGGTCATTTAAATTGGCTGAAAATCAAATTAATGGATTCATGCAAACACCGATCCATAATGAGGCTATGGCCGAAGCAACACCGCCACAGGCAACCAGAGGAATAACAACAACATTGGTATAACGTCTCTGGGAACAGCTAGTAAAAGACTCATCACCATGAAAGCACAGTGACAGCAGTACTGCTGTGTCACTTGCTTTGGCTCGAGAGCACAGCTCTTTAGCTGCTGCAGCCGAAATTGTCTTGTGATGCTGGTCCCTTGCTTGTATCCTCCACTGCTGAACAATTAAAAAAAGTGTTGGAAGGAGTATCTGGAAATATGAGAGTAGTTTTGGTTATGAAACTGAAAACTGCAAAGTGAGTTTTGAAATCCAGAAATCTCAGCAGCGGACAAAATAATTGTTGTGTTATTGTTATTGATTAACAGTCCTGTCATCACAGGTTACTTCTTACACATTTCTTCCTGTCCCTTTAATTTGGGCTCAGAGGCTGTTAATTGCTAAACCAAGGCCCAGTGTTACACTGGGTTTGGATGCCCTACCCTCTGGGGGAACAAACTAATCAGATCCGAGGTCAGTCACGCTACTGGGATACAGTCTCCCTGACTCAGCAATGAGTGTAACTTTGTTTGGATAACAATGAACAAGGCAGAGCAGGGATGCATTGTGCAGTATGGATTGGGTGGGTAGGCTGTGCAGGGCTGACAGAGATAGCAGTTTCACTGGCAGAACTACACTGCAGATGATGATGGGATGGGTTGAGATTGACTATTCTAGGCTAGTAACTGGTTGCAGATGGATGTCACCGAATTAAAGTGAAGTGAGGACCAAAGGTAAACCTTTAGACTTCCTTTACCCCTCAAACACCGCCACTGACAATCATACTATGCAGATTAAAAAACAAAATCACTTTTATCATTCATCAGCATTAGTGTAGCAAGTGACAAGTGAAAAATGACATACTGATTCACAGATAGACCACCTGTTAATCCAGACGTCTATTTCTATCCTGTTCACAGACAGATCTCCTCGAAGGGTCAAAGTAGAGATAAACAATAACAGCAGTTTGTTGAGATGATTAAATTGCCCGGCTAAATTAAATGTTAATTTGATCATTTTCTAGAAACAAATCAAATTAGAAGGCATCCGTCATATTTCAAAACGCTATTTGATACCTTTAGATTTTGACTGCTTGTTCATCACGCCCCAATTAATTCAATAATTCGATCAAAATTGAGATTAAGTTAAATGGAGGTTGCACAGAAACCGGAGCAGTGAAGACAAAGCTCATGGCTGTCAGGTTTAGAAATGCAACGTCATTCGTCACAAGCAATACAGACCATTCTAGTCTGTGTGTGATATAGATAGCAACATGTCTAAGACGTAGTACACACAGCAACGTGATCAACTGTTAAATTCAGTCATTTTTGATATGTGAATACCATCAGGGTGTATTTTCAATGAGACAACCACAGATCCTGGTATCATGGTATCCTGGTTTCATAAACCTGGATACGCTCTTATGCCTCCTTGCCTCTTTACGCAAATATACCTCAGATAAAAACTGGGACACTGCATGTTAACACCTTTTCCAGGTTTCAGATCACCGTCTGCCATGTGCACATTAACATAGTTACATAGCAGTCAGTCAGTAAAACAAAAATTTGGATATAAACAATGTAATGATGGTCTACAAGCTGAACTAAAAGTCACAGTCTGATAATGGTAATGCAAAGAATTAACTGCACTGTTGTTCTCGTCTTCCATTATTATTAATCAGATTGAGAAGCCAAATCCAGAAAACCAAACTGGGTTCATCCTCAGCTTCTGAGGGAACTCAGTTTATATAGGAAAGAGACAGAGTAACTGAGACGTTGAGGATTCAAAAACCTGCATACTGTTAGAATCAAGTATACAAGGAGTTGAATAACCAGGTTTCTCTATGTTGCATGTAAACATCATATCCCGAATTAGATCAAAACTAAGATAAGAGTCAAAACCGGGATACTAGTTTGCATGTCAACACGCTCACTGATCTTGGACTTGTGTGGACTTCAGCTAGTCAGATCAAGTAAATGCAGTCTGAAGTCAAGGCAGTGTAGTGCAAAAAAACTAGAAAATACCTGGGTGCTCTTCATCATAGTGACTAAAAGAAACCAGTGAACCACTAAACCACTAAAGAGACATAAGGGGGATGTGGTGACAGGTATGTGTCCCATCTCGAACATCTCATAACTGTGTCATTAACAACTGCTCTTAGACATCTTATGACAGTATCAAGGTCCTTCATGATTTGTCATCTCATCAGCACTGTAAAGGGAGTCGTACTGTTCATCCAGACAACAGCAGCATGTCAGCTAGATAAATATCTTGTCTCAAAGAGGACAGGAGACGTCATAGAGATCAGACCCAGAGTGGCAGTCTCTGTGACTCTACAATGACAGGCACAAACACACACTCAACATGTATTTACAGCTTAGCCATAAAGCTGGATAACAACGTCAAAGTATAGCCTGACCATTAAAAATTATTACTGTGGTGTGTCATAAGCGATCATCAATCATCCCTTCCTAAAAGTATTTACAATCCCCTGTTCGGCAGTTGTGTTTGTGTGATGTCCTTGGTACATGGCTGGCGTTTTAAGATTGAAAACTCAAAGTCTTGTTTTAAGGGACAACAGAAGTTTTCATTTTTTTTAGGAACATAAAGAGTTAATAATCAGCAGGGCTCCTACAGCGTCAGAGCCTTTCATCCAGGTGGCTTGAGCACAGAGCATCGATTCTCCCTAGGTGCTATTTGCTACCGTCTCATCCATGAACTATTTATTTTTAGCTTTATAGCTCCTCTGTTGCTCAGCACAAAGCCAGCCTATAGGACATTCAGGTCTACAGGACATTTACAGCAGTTAAAATTCTGTTTTACGGTTTTCTTTAGCATTCTGCAATATAAGGTCACATATTTGGCTTATATTGGAGAAAACTCTGCTTTTCGCTCTCAAACGAGATATTTTAAAGCTTGGCCTGACCTGTGACAGCTGCTGGCTCCGGTATCAAACAGCTGCCCTGGTAGTTCTTGTATTAGGAGCTCAGCCAATCAATATGGGTAAAAATATCTGGTGTTCAATGAAGTAAACACTGGCAAAGCCAGGTGGTGGGCTGATCTTGGCACCAAATGTGGTGTAATAATAGTGTGAGTCAAGTTTGCCTTTTAAGCTTAATTAATCACTTGAGGCAAGTAATATTAGCAACACAACTAGCTTTGTACGTCACAGAACCACCAAGGCACCACTAAAATGACAAAATGACAAACCTAAGAGATGCAGCCATTGATCGTACTGTAAGAGGAGCTATCTCTAACTCAGTTAAGAGGCAGAGGACAGGGGACAGGCAAATGTGACCCACTGATAAAGACCTGTTATTGACACATTGACAGCAGAACGAGGGAGGAAGGGGAAGAGAAAGAGAGAGTAATCACAATCAGTATCATAGCCACTAATGACAGGTGCACCCTATCTTCTTATTCTCCGGATCAATAATACCCATTATTCATCTAAAATGGGGATGAATAATTAAGCTTCTTCCTCTTCGGGTGACATCTGTCCTTTCAAGCAGAAGGGTAGAGGAAGGCCGTGGCAGCCATCTTGAGAGTGACTGACATCTAGCTAATGGTCACCTTGTTGAACAGGGGAGGACGCACAGATTCAACAAGGGCAGTCGGCTGGACAGCCAAAGACTAATAGCTCCATTAAAGAGTCCGCTGGCATCTTGGTAAGAACATTAAGTATGGAACATGAGAGTAAATCTATGAGTGTTACTGCACAAGGAAGTAAGATGCAATCTCAGAGCTATGGCTTCTTGGTCAGATTATTAAGCAGAAATGTGTATAAAGGTAACCATTCACAGGTGTTAGCTGATCCGCAGTTTTATGTAAGACCTGTTTCTGCACTGAGATCACCTTAGATTCTCAATAAAAAAATGAGAAAATGAGTCACAAAGAAAAAAAACAGAGAAAACTGAAGAAGAGTTAAAGGCAAACCATAATCAACACAATGAATCGACTGTCGTCATCAAACAGGAAATAAAACTCAACAGTGTACGGTTTAATCACCCATAATGCCATATTAAAGCAGCTATCGCTCCTCATTTTATAATGAAGGATGAAGCCCAGCTTTAGCATGACAGTTGCCATGGCGACTTTGACGTTACTAGCCTAATGGCATGAGTATTGTGTGCAACTAGACCCTTGCTGATCGTTTGCAGACCTAAATTTAGACCCTCTATAAGTGACGGGGGAGAACATTATTCTGTCCTTTTCAAGGGGACACGGAACAAGTTTGCTGTCTCACTTTCAAACTCTGACGGACCCCTCCTTGTGCTGGGCTCTGACCTCCTGCTTCAGGCTTTCACAGCCTTTCCACTAATTTACCAACGCATATACAGGGAACTAATGACACGCAAGAACCAGCAAAGCACAAAGACATTCACTATGACTTAGAAATGCCAAAGCTTAGGCACTGTTTGAGCCAGGATTTCAAGTATCACAGGCTCCAACATGTAGGTGGAGCATGTGCAATAGTTTAAATAAGAATGCTTCGACTAAAAAAGGTAACAGAGTGAGATGCTGGCATCTGGGCCACGTATTAGTCTGCTCTTCTACCCATCCAGCTACGCATCCATCAGTCTCCATCTTCTCCACATGCATTCCCCTCTATCCCCTCCTCCATCCCTTTTAACACTGACATCCACACACTCTTCCAATGCCATCATTTCTCCATCATCCATTGACTTGTTCTCCTCCTCTCAGACAGAGAGCTGTGAAAGAGCTGGAACAGTGGAATCTCCTCTCCTACCCAGCGGTGAATAATGCAATCAGAGTGACTGACTGTCAGGAGGGTGTGGAGTTCAGATTGCCGCTGATGTGTGTGTCTCTCCGCACATACACCTGGCGCTCGGCGTATGACTCATCTAATGTCCGCAAGTCCTCTAATGCCCATAGTGCTTCCCCTCAGCCCAGTAGGAATCCATTCAACCTGCAGACTGGTGATACTGAGAGACCATGGCTCTGTCATTATCAGCCTTTATCTTCTTCACATCTGGCGGAATCGTGACACATCCGGATAATACTGTAGATCATATACAGTAGAGTAGTATTTATAAAATATGTAAAACTAAAGATGAACTGTGTGTAGACATGTTGTTAGCTGGGTATTAAACCTCAATATGTTTTCAGTATCACCGGAACATGCCTGTAGCACTAAGTATTGGAAACTGCCAAGTACAGAAAGCTGGCGTTGAATGGCTGCTCACATTCGTAGTCTTCTAGTATTCTCATTCTTCAATCAGATATTTGCTGATTTAAATCATACTTTCGCCAATTTTAGACATTTTTCATTGAGGAAGTTCCTGTATGACCACTTGTGTTTCGACAACACTTAACATTTGTGAGATTTTTCTCTTCTTTTGCTAAATGAATAAAGGAGTTTTGTACAAAAACATGTTCCTGAAGGTATCGAATCAAGACCACAAAGTCTACTGCCATTCTGTCAGCTCTGGGAGGCTGTGCTTGGTCACAGCAGTGTTGTGAGCCAAAAGTTAATGCTAGCATGCTCAAAAAGACAATGCTAACATGCTGATGTTTAGTAGCTGTGTTTACCATGTTCACAAACATTTGCGAGGCTGATGGGAATGTCATTAGTGTTGCAGGTATTTGGTCATAAACTTAAGTATTGGACAAATTAAAAATTTGACCTGATGATGGCGCTATGTGAAAAGTCAGGGGATCACCTAAGTTGTTACAATTCATCCTGAGGGCGACATGAATGTGTGTACGAGATATCATGGTAATCCATACAATATTTGTTGAGACATTTCACGCATAACCACAAGTGACATCCTCATGGTGGTGCTAGACGAACCGTCGAGGGATCACCAAAATCTTTATGGTTCATCCCCTGGGAACCATGAATGTCTGTACAAAATTTCATCGTCATCCATCTGATAGTTGTTGAAATGCTTCAGCTTGACTGACTGACTGACCGACACTGCCATCCCTAGAGCCCAACGCCGCTAGCATGACTAAATGTTTCAAATGATACTCAGCACTACATGTTGTAAAAGTGAATACACATTTTAGGGCAAAAGGCTGAATGCTTTGAACACTGTTTTACTACAACCCACTAGAACACATACAGTTCATAATGTTATCTGACTGATCGTGTTGTTAGCCAGAATGACAACATCATGAATGCTGACAACTTCCTTCATTCTTTCTTTATCGGCCTACAAACTGGAATCCAGACAGTCCTTCCCCTAAAAACTTCTCTCTAGTGTCACTATAGAAAATGTAATGAGAGCTTTGCTGTGCCAGTTCTGCTGAGAGCACTGCAACAGACTGAAACAGTGTGGGATGGGAAGTTCAGGCCAAAACGTTAAACATGACTCAACATTAAAGAATAACTCCCATTTCTTGCAAAGTAGATGTTATCTTTGTAGTTTTGGCCATGGTTGCTATGGGTTATGATGACACTGAACAGACAAAGTTAATTGCGGAGATCTCAGAATGTTGCACTAAAAAGAAGTATGACGGGGTAAGATAAATGATCCCACTGTATTGTTTTTTTTTTGGGGGGG
>NTHP01000228.1:932738-988420 GCA_003416845.1 Oplegnathus fasciatus | reverse complement strand
GGGGGGGGATATGCCTTTATGTGATAGCAAACAATAGATTGGTGACAGTAGGAGGGAAATAAACTGGGGATGTTGTCATTACATGGTCAGCATCTTAGAAATCCCTGCGCCACTATGATGCCCTGATTCAACAGGTCTTAAAACAAAACCCTCAGGGTATCCTAATATATTTGGAAGAGCAAATGGAGGTGGACAGTATTACTACCCAAACTGTCTGTTGTAAATATCTATTACAGCGAAGAGACCAACTTTCTGGTTCAACCTACTGTGATTACCATAATTATGTGCAGAGTTTTCCCATGTAGTGAGGGGTTATTATTTGGGCGCTCTTTCGGTTTCACCACAAAATAATCTGCCTTAAGTGCAACTTGCTTACTGTCTTGTCTGATCATCTGATTGCTCATGTTTCTTGCCACATCTGACTTATTTTTAGTGATCCCACCATGTTCCAATATCAATCACTGACCTCGGAGAGTGCAATGTTTTCATGGCCAATAGAAATGATGACCCAAGCTATGAATCTAAAAGCAAAAATCAGACAAAAGATCCGCACACTTTACTGATTTTGACAATGCCTGTTGAAGATCTCTATTGGATCAAAACATTGCTCTATTTAATCAACACTGCTGGGACCTGTCAGTACAGTCTTTTGTTTGATTTTTGCCTTCAGTTTGCTTTTTGATCCTGCACCTGTAGAAGTTTTTTGGATGTGCGTACCCTATACTCTGTTTGTTCACAGCTACGAAACTGAAAATATGAGTGTGTGGCTTTCCCCAATCTAACACCCAAGTTGTAATAAGCCAGAATTTTCCTTTAAATCTATCCGCAGCTATTTGCTAGTCAAGACACCCTGTGGACCCCTGGAGTTCAGGCAAAATCCAAAATAGCATCCCAACTGGAGCATCTAGTATGTCCATGGTGTGATAAAGTTCAGTGTGTCGGGAGATAAGTGTGTGGCCTGCACTCTCTCCGTTCTTCATTTTGTTTGACTTTGACTGGCCGTCCTCTCAGCCAATCAGTGGGAAGAGAAAGCCCCCCCCTGTGTGGCTCACCTCTGCGCTGCTCTTTGCCTCTCTCTGTCCGCATCTTTCTGTCTCCTCATCTATCTCTGTTGTTCCCACAGACTTCAAACACTTTTTTAATTGGATGCAGGTCAGCCAATAGCTGGACTTGGCTGAATGGACTGGCGTTATCAGTGTCTAGGCAGATGGGTTGCAGCTGCTCAGGTTATTTCTCAATACGGGAAAAAAAAGGGACAGAGAAAAAAGCCTGTGTGTGAGGTAGAGGGGTGAGGGAGAGGGAGGGAGATTGTATTGATAAGGCAGCATAAGAGGAAACCCTCCTTTTTCCTGTGGGCGCCAGGCGATAGATTAGAAACTTATCTGCTGGAGAGCAAAATAAGGAAACATCGCCGGCTGACCCCCAGCGCAGGAGATGAGTTTAAGATAAAGCCGCTTCTCAATCACTGGGACACTGGCGACCATGTGTCTGTCACAGTGTAGGGGAGGCTTGGTTATACTGCCTTAAACACTCTTGGCTGCCCCAAGCCTCCTCGCTACGTGCCACTGCAGAATGGCTGACAAGAACAGGATTGGTATGCTGTGTGATCGAGATATGAATCTTTTGTTCCCCTCAAACTAAACACTGCATTTCCCCCTATTTTTCTTTACCACCAGCATTTCTGTCCATCTTGCTGTCTCGCTGTGGCCCTTCTGCTCATATCAGGGCCATGACTTTGGCTCTGACAAATATCCTGCTGTAGCACTTTAGGTTGTTCAAGCCCCAGCAAGATAAACAAGGGCCTTGTCAATCAGCAGGTCTTGGATGACTGACAGGTTGGGGAGGCGGTGGATGTGGAGGTGGTGTCGGTGTTGCTGAGGTGTTGGAGATGGGGAAAGGGAGCCAATCACAGTGAAACCTACAGTAGCTCCTGGAGCCGGGAGCAACAGCCGGAGAAACCCGATGGTAAAACGATTGCCAAAAAGTGGGAACGAAAAGAGAGGAGTTTGGGAGAAGAGACTGGAACGTCAGTGACGAGACCACAAACAATGCTCTCCCTCCCTCCCTCCCTCCCTCCCTCCCTTCCTTTCCTCTCTTCTTCCTCCCTTCACGTCCTTTCAGCAGACAGGCAGACAGCCGGAGCTGAGCCACAGCAATCCCACTCCTCACTGTTGCCACGGAGAGAGAGGCGAGGAAAAGCAGTCTGACTGCAGCTGGATTTGAGGGTCATTTGAAGAACACAACCAGGCAAAGCAGAGACAGGCTCCATTTTCAGCTCACGCCAGGGAACCAGAGCTTTCTCCCTCCCTCCCTCCTTCTCTCTCTCTCTCTTTCTCAATCACCTCACCCCCCCTCCCCTTCTTCTACACAACAGCTAAATCAATAGAAATGACAACGCAGTTGGAAGGTCATTCACGAGCACAGCGAGCTCTGTGGTGGAATGCTCTCCGATATGTGGTTCAGAGAACGAATGGAAAAACAAATGCACATCCTGCCAGCGCTGCTGCCTGTCTGTCCAACTCTGATCCAGCCGGAGGAAACGTACGGAGCTGCTACAATCCCACTCTCCTTTCTATACATCAACATGCAAAATGGAGCTGAGCGTTGTACTGCTGCACAGGGAGTCTTTAACAGAGGATACGTTATTTCCATAAGCTTTCTATCAGTAACCCTGCACATCTGTGTACACAGACACACTGTTCTCTTTATGTAAACACTTTGAGCATGAGGTACACGTGTTACACTGGCAAAATCCACGAAATGCTTCTCCCCCTCACTAATGAGCTACCAAGCATGGTCAGACACGGTGCCTTCACAACACACAAACACAACTGCTACAGATAGAATATTACTGGAGCTAGTCAGAGCTACAGAAACCACCAGCAGCAGACACACACAGAAGCAGCAGCAGCAGCACGGGAGCAGAAAAGCGTCAAAAACACATAACGACATCAACACAGAAAGAGCAGAGTTGCTTGTGCGTTACTCACAGAATATTCTATGGTCCCTTTGGGTCTCTGGAACGACATGCGCCTCCCATCCTTCTTCTCTGGAGTCTTCTTCTGGCCGGTATCTGAAAGCAAGCGAGGCAAGGTACGCATTACATTCATGTTCCTCTCTCCCCAGCTTGTTACAAGCTGCCGTTTCCCAGCCCCGTGGGTAGACAGCTCATTCGTCAACAGTGAGCGAGCCAGCCAGCCAGCCAGCGATGTGAGCTGTGAGCGCTGGACCACTTTCTCTCTCCCTCCCTCTCCCTCTCTCTCCTTCTTGCTCTGCTTCTACCCTCCTGCCCTCGCTCTCCCTCTATCACACCGTCCTCCTCTCTCTCTCCCGTATTCCTCCTCGCCTACCGTACGGTGCAATGACAGCCGTTGAAACCAGTTCACCTTGCCTTCTTCCCCCTCTTGCCTGTCACAGCACACTGAGACCAGGCTGACCTCCATCAGGGCACCACCACTCTGGATGCAAGCCCGAGAGGAGAAGAGGAAGATGGATTCGGGTGGGAAGCGGGGGAGGAGAAGGGAGGGTTCAGTGCTACGTGTTGGTTGGGTAATGTGGGGAAGTGGCATGGGGAAGTGGCAGCTGAAGAAGAAGGTGGAGGCATAGAGTTGTAGTGGTAGCTCCAGTTGTTTTCAGGCATTTTCAATGGAATATTTTGAATTTCCGACTTGTTGGTTGGAAGGTACTAGAAGGTACAGGAAGGGGCAGAAGGCAGAGGTGAAGATCCAGGATGGATGGTTGAGGGAATCAAGGCAGAAGAGAACAACAGGAGGAATAACACAGCTGGCTACTGGGGGTTTAAATCTGAGAGTCAAAGGAATATGATATAGTAGAGATAGCTGGTTTGGGGGATACAGAGGACAAATAAGGAAAGGACGATGTCAGAAAGCACCTGAAGAAACTGGGGGGCTGGGCGAGATTGGGAGAAAGCATGGAGATGAAGGCAAGAGGGTGGATAGAATATTGGAGCAAGTAGATGAAAGACAGAAGCAAAAGATAGGATGGGAGATGAAAGAAACTGGAAGGGGACTCTTGGGAATGGAGAAGATCTAGAAAAGGGGCTGACTGTGGTCTTTGACTTAGGGCTGAGAACACGGAGCTTGGGAAAATGGGCTTGAGGAATAACGAACAAGGCTTAGTTGATTGGAGGAAGGATTTATGTTGGACATATATGTTGACCCAGTGCCCCCAGATGCCTCCCTTAAACGTCTTTTTTTTGTAGGTGTTGCACATGACTAATGAGTCCCTTTATTCGTGTTTTTCTCAACAGGCATCTCAGATAGCTCAAAACATGAGTCATACACCAGTGTTGCTATTTCTAGGGCTCAGGACTGGCTGGCAGAAAGTGAGAAGGGAGGGGAAATCAGAGCTGCTTCAGGTGTAAATATCAGTCGAGTAAAGATGATGCTGTTTGTGCTGGTCATGAAATGTAGGCGAAGGCTGGCAAATATGTGGATTTAATACTGATGTTGTCTATGATTTTGAATTTGAATGTAATAAATTAGTTTTAATATTTCCTTCTTTTGGTTTTAAAGGCTGAGTGAACTGATTCATTTTAGGGAAATATTAGAGCAGTTGCTCCCAACCTTTTAGGCCTGTGATTCCTGTTCTGGGGAACAGAAACCAAACCCAGGAACTGTGTTGAGTCGAGTCCAAATTTTACTCAGTCTAATCGGGTCAGGTAGAGTGTTGCTCTACTGTCACAGGTCTCGGGTCAGTGTGTCGATATGTCTAATACCTGAGTGGATCTAAATAGGTAGATACTTTATTTATCCCCTGGGGGAATTATCACCAGGTCTGTTTGGCTCTGACAGTCCTCAGGTTCCCGTCCAAACAGGTCTCTCTTTTTTGAAAATTAATTTGTGCGCATTGGGTTTGGGAATGTTTACCACTGTTTCAGAAAAGGTGAAACTATCCAATATTTTACAAGAAAATCAAAATGCAAACACCAGAGAAGAGTCTAAAATGATACATATAATTCAGTGTAGGAGAATTTTGCTTTTTCTCATTTCCAATCCCGGTGATCATCATGTGACCACATACAGTAGATTCACCTTGACAGGTATAGACCCCCAGGTTGGGAACCACTGTATTAGAGTATAAATGCAACAGTGATCATCCCTATTTGCTAGGGTAGTGTTTAAAATAACCTGTAGCACTATGAAAGCCTTGGATAAGGAGTTGTGTTGAGAAAGAACACAATGGCTGCACAAACTGTTGGCATGTGCCAAATCAATTATTCAGTATCTAAATGAAAACCTTGGAAGGACGATCACTTTCAGTGGGAGAACACAAACTGGAGCTGTGGATTGTGGATGATTGCGTTTTAGTTGCTATTTAGAGGCAACGCGTCATAACTGTGATTCCATGCTTTCCTGTTATGAAATATAATCCATTGTGTCTCTGCTTAATTGCAGGTCATGGCAGTGCGACAGACTGCATGTAACCTGACTTGGTTAGTAAACGGCGGAGGTGTTGAGCTGCTTTGTTAGCTGCAGAATTGCAAAAACAGCAAAGATTTATGCAGTGTTTTGCTTTTGTCGGGCTTGACGTGCTTATGCACAGCTGTAAACACTAAACTGGCGCAGGCTGAGCACAATCAGGGTTAACACAAGATCAGACTCCCAAATAATGCAGAGCGAGGGGAGTAGGAGAGAGTGACAGAGAGCTACGAAGAGCAAGACGGATAGAGAGAGAGAGCGCAAAAAAGAATAACAGATATGCATTAGCAGCTGCAGGGGTGTTTGCACATGGTGAGCCGGTGATTGGTCTAAAATTAAACCTCACCATGGATGGTGGCACAAGAAATGGGCATTTTATTCACACTCCAGACACACAGCGGAGCTCAGCACCAGGGCATCTTCAATAACAAAGGCTCTGGTTTCATCCCACTCCACAGGAAACCAGGAGCATCTGTTGTCCCTAAATAAGCCCTGCTTCTATAGAAGGGAGCTGCTTCTTCAGTCCACAAATCACAGCCTGTTTGTTTCTTGTGATCCATCCGCATCCAGTGATGTATTGGAATTTTGATTTTCAGTCAAGCATGTTTTTTGCCATCAATATACCAACAGATAGTATTTCAAGAGACACTCTTTGCTTTTTTTTTTTTACCATAACAGTAACACGTTGCACGTCATGCATTGAGACAGCATGATATAACATGCTCAAAATGGCAGAATCTGGAGATGCAGAGGCTGCAGGGGAAAGGCATGAAGAAATGGGCCCGTGGCCAATGCCAATCTAGATAAAGTAAACGCAGTTATCTTCGCTGAACAGCACAGTGGGGAAAATTCTAACAGAGGTGAGCCGAGGTCGCTATTTATCTAATTTGTTGCTCAACCAAGTAAAACAACAGTTGCCACGGCGTAAGCTCTTTTACTGTTGTTGTTTCCCATAAAAAACATTTTACTTGGCTCATTAATGGGCTGAATTACAATTACAGTGGGTCAGCTGTGAGAGAAGCTGTGTGACTCGCTCAGACACTGAATGGAGCTGCTGTGTGTCGGGAAAAACAAAGGCTGCCTCTCACCAATCTGGGATGTAAACAGTCACAAGAAGTCATATGCCCATGTGAGCAACTCAACAAAAAAATGCGTGACAACGGCTGCATCCTAGTCATGACCCACCCCACCGCCTCATGGCAACACAACACTGCAGACAGGAGCACAGCAGGTATCAGTGTGGGGTTTTGTCCTTGTTGGATGTCCACTACAAATACACTACGAATGACCACAATTAGAGAATAAAAGTGACTTTTCTAGTCCTGTAAGTTGGTTGACTCTCACCTCTCTGCAGTTCCATGGTTTAATATGTCTATGCGGGGGTCTGTGACATGAAAACTGTGATAAACCTCCTGCTGAGTGACATATTTCTGAGATGAAGCTTCACGAGGACAGGAGAAAATAGTGAAATAGGTTATTAAAAACTCTATTTTCTATTTTATGAAGGGAAAGGAAACAAAAAATCTTTCAAAAAGGTATACATCTATCATGTTAACATGCATTCAGACGTTTTCTCTCTCTATCCTTATTCACATTCAATAAAAAAGATTTTATGAAAGACTCCTCAAAACAATGCCTTGATCAACAAGTATTAGGCAGTTGTAGACTGCAAATGTCTTACAAGGACATCACTATGAAAAGCTTGTGAAGGGCACATCTCAAGTCCCACATCTCTTTCATAGCTGCCATTAATGGATGTCGTCTGTGATTAAATTGTAACTACATAGAAAAAAGAAATAATGAAATATCTCCATTAAAACACAAAGAAACGATGTAAAGCTGTGGCAATTTATACACTTAACAAACCCAATAGCTGCCAAGGAATGCAAGGAATCTGAATGATTCTCGACAAGAGCTAAATGCAAATGCTATTTGACTCTAAAAATGTGCTGTGTTCTGTACCCGTGCAATCTGTTGAGTATGAATCACAGCTGCTAAATATATAGTTCTCCTCACTTTGTACACACAGCCATGACAAACTGAAGCAGGCAGGGAATAGGAGAGTCAACAACTATCTGACTAACATTCCCTCATGGTCTGATAGAATACACAAGCAGCCAATTTCCCTCTGCTCCCTTGTTTTCCCTGCCTGCTGGCTATACAGCCCTCCCCAGATGTTATTTTTAGAAAACCCCTAAACAGTAGGGGAGGCAAGAGCTCTGCACCACAGCCACACTGAACAGGTGTTGCGCAGGACTAGTTAGTGAGATGGAGACTTTCCTCAAAAGTTTGTGAGGGAGGACAGAGTCGGTGGCTCAGCAGTTTCCTGTATACTGTACAGGGTTGGACACAATAACATATCCGTGAAATACAATGTAATAGGCCTGCAACACATACCACCCTTGTGTTTTGTGAAGCTCAGAATAGTTAGCTTAGAACAAACTGCGTCAGAGAGTTGTTGATTCAACTCTGTGGTCATTCTTGAGGACATTTGCACCATAATGTTAATTTTGGTGCTAAAAGATCACAAAACTTTGAATTTATCTTGATTTGTCAGGTATTTAGTTTGTTGGATTTGCTAAAAAAAAAGACCCCTCAGGTCATTTTATCCACAAACAGTTCCTATATGAATTCTTCAGAAGATTTACTATGTCATGACTTATATAGATATTGGGATATGAATTACATATACTATTACAGAGACTTTTATCCATAGACCACACATTACATTATAACTTAATTAAATAACAAGACTAAGAGTCTACAGCCATGCTAGTGGCTCTGTTAGGCTGTACTTATAGGCACAGTGGTGCCTTGAGCTAAATGCTAGCATCAGCATGCTAACATGCTTACAATAACAATGTTAACATGCTGATGTTTAGCAGGTAATGTTTACTAGGTTCTGGGGACCATGAATGTCTGAACCAAATTTCATGGTAATACATCCAATAATTCAGTCTGGACCAAAATGGGGGACCGACCAACAGACTGACATTGCCATCCGTAGAGCCGCGCCACTTGCATGGCTAAAAACACAATTTACAATGTGCAGATTTACAGCTTTTCTCTATCTAATATTATTATAAACTAAATGTTTTTTGTTGAGACAAAACAAGGAATTGAAAAAGGACACCTTGGGCTTGCAAGGGGCAAGTTTTCTAATATTTTATAATATATATATTTAATTGAAATAATACAAAAACTGATTAATCACTTGCGGCACTACTTACTTTGTCCAGCTCCTTATATGTAAAACTACACCTATGCACAAAATTAACTTTTTTTGTCCACCAGCCAAATGACTAGTGTATGTTCAAATTTTACCAGCCACTCCATAGATTACCATTGTTTTTTGGCTGGTGAGTGAAGCAAATCTACCAGCCACTTGCATATTTGACCAGCATTTGGCTGGTGACCAGTGCAAGTGGGTTTCAAAGCCAGCGATCTCAGCACCTGTAATGGTTGGGCCACTTAGTATTAATCAGAATCATGCAGCTACACTTATTTAAAGCCTTGATATAGTAACAACTCAGACAGTTACTGTCGTTTTAAGAAATACAAGTATAGCATAGTAAAAAAAATACTGTGAATGCTCTTATCCTGACATGTAGGCCACAGTGTGGGGCTGAGAGGGAGAGATGGAGAGTTGTTGCGTCTGACTTGAAGTCAAGAGTCTGTGAAAAGAGACTGTGATCAGCCAGTATGCAGTGAAATGCTTACTCAAATAAAACAGGAGTAAAAACTGCTGAGTATCACACAGTGACAAACTCTGGTGTCGTTATCGTAACACCAAGTCGTTACGTGGACATGACAACTTTATTACAGCGGAGAGAAGCTGCAAGTTTCATGGGCCTCTTTCTCATGTGCAAAAGGAAGTCATCTATTATGTATCCCAAGCTACAGTGCGTTATTATATACAATAAGCAAGATATTAATGTAGTTTGATTCAGAGAGCTGAGAGGCCAACTTCACTGATGGTGTGTGTATGTGTGTGTGTGGGTGTGTGTGTGTGTGTGTGTGAAGTCTTGCTGGTGCCAGGGCCTGTGTGTGGATGCTACAGAGAGCATGCTGCTTGAGAGAGTAATCTCTCATTTCATGTCAACAGACAAAAACACAGTCCTCATTTAATGACAGTGAAATCATGAAAATTGATTACTTTTATTTAAAGGCTGGCTGCTAAGTGGGGTCTACCTGGATAAGGCAGACCCAAGTTGTACCACTCTTAAATGACCAGATCACATTCAATAAAGCTAGGCTGTTTTAATAGACTTTTTTAATACTTTGAATGTCTCCAACCTGCAGGAAAGTAATTACACTTATGGATTCTCTAATTACTTCTTTCACTGTAAGTTGCAGGAAGATAGAAGCAATGTATCATACCAACAACAGCAAATGTCAACTTTCTTAATCAACAGTCCCATTGTCTCAGAGGACTTATGAATGCCACTGAATAGATGAAAAGTGCCGACAGCACTGTATCAAGAAACAGGCCATTATTACTGTGTAACTCTACTGTAGTGCTGGGATAAGCTGTAGTCTTTCCATTGTAATGAATATACAGTACATGGGTCTAGTGGAGCTGTCAACCTAAACACAGAGAACACAGTGTGACAGGCAACATCCCTTTGCCAACACACTCAGTACCACTCAGCTCTATATTACACTGCCAGCCTCCACGGACCAGCCTATACACCACTCAGCTTTTATGGGAAACTTTGCTGAACTGCAGTTTTGTGTGTGTGTGTGTGTGTGTGTGTGTGTGTGGGCATGTCCATGCTAGAACAGGAGGTGCTGGATCTGCCCTGTCCTCTCATTAACACTCTCCCCATGTCGGCTAATCACACTCCTGTTGTGTCGCTGGTAATGTGGCTTAAATTCTTTACACTGCGAGGTGATTCTCTTTCCACATTCTCAACATTAAAAGCCAGACACTGGCCCGTACTGGGGTGTGCTAATGCTAACACACACTCATTTTAATTAATATTCTGACAGCGTATACAGGACTGTTTCCATAGTGACGAACCTGGTGCAGACTGAAAGGGAAAAGGTGTTATTAAAAAAAGTAAGAGTGGCCTGTCTGCATTATACAGAAGTAGTCTCAGCGTGGGGGAAAATTGCTTCAAATCATATTGTTCTGAAGCACTTAAGCTGCCTCACTGTAATCATAATTATATATTAACCATAACCAGCTATACTGGAGGTTGTTGACTAAAGTATTAATTAACAATTCCTCTGTCAGCATACTAGTCGGTTCCCTTACATTTGTATTATTAATATGAATGCCCTATCTTAAAACTAGAAGTTGTTACAGTTCTTAAAGGGTGAATCTGTAGTGCAGACACTGTACAAGAGCAGAAACAATTAGATGATCAACTGATTAGTCGATGGACAGAAAATAATCTAGCAAGAATATGAACTGATTGACTATGTAAGTCATTTATCAAGCAACAAATGTGAAGATTTGCTGTTTTTCTTTGCTATATATCACACTAAAATGAACATCTGTCTGCTTCAGACTGTTGGTCGGATAAAACAATATGAACACATAACCTTGGGCTAGGGCAGAGTATCGAACCTCAATACTTTTGTGACGACGACTGAAATGTATCCTACTATGGACACACTTCAGTAAGTAAGCACTGCATGTTTGCACTTTTGTAAAATGTAATTTTTTTTAATTTACATATTCTTTCATCAGAGAGTCTGATTTAAATAAAAACATTGCCAGTTTCAGATTAGTGCTGGCTTGTGCTGAAAACAATTAACATATGAGAACTTTGTTCTTTGAGTCTACAGCCATGCTGCTCTGTGGGGCTGTACCTAGTCATTCTTTGAGCTAAATACTAATGTCAGCAGCAAACATGCTCATTACGACGAGGCTAACATGGTAATATTTAGCAGGCATAATTGTCTACCAAGATCACCGCCTTAGTCTAGGGTGTTAGCAAGCTAATTAGAAGTAAATAGTTTATGGTAGTATAGCTGAGGCTGATGGGAATGCCATTAGTTTTGCAGGTATTTGGTCAGAAGAGTCAAAGTCAGAAGATCGCTAAAGCCAGTAGGATTTATCCTCCATCCTCTACAGACCAAGTCTGTACAAATTTTCATGGCAACCCATCCAATAATTCATGAGACATTTCAGTCTGGACCAAAGTGGTGGACTTCTCAAAGTAAGGCATCAAAAAAGCATTGCTTTGCTATCAGTACTGAAACTCTGGCATCATATTGGCACTAATAAACATTTAAACAGTAAGACATTTTACTAAACTATTTTAATAGAATAAATAAGACAGATTAACAGACTGTGGCAACAATTGTTAATTGCCGTCCTACACAAGTATACAGTATCTACACACAGACACCGTCACCACTATGATGAAACAATATCCTGCACACCATAAATCAAGATAAAACTGTATTTGCAAGTTAGTTTCTCACGAACATACAGGGAAAGCACTTTGATCCACAGTTCACGCAGCTGAAAAGAGGTGGTCCTGCTTAAGCTCCAGATCTCCCATCCTCCTCCCCTCTGCTGTCACATGCATTCAGACTCCAGGCTCACTAATCACACTGTGATTCCTCCAACCTTTGCCGTTAAGGTTATTGCACTTTGAGCAATACTTCTTTGCAAGTCAAAGTTGGGGGTGGGAGGGGGTGTGTGTGTGAGTGTTTGTGTGTTGGGGGGAGGTAAAGGGGGACATGATGAATGGTACGCCTGAAGTCTAACTCTGCATTGGCTGGATCGATGTCGATGATACATATACATAATGTACACTCACTGTAGCTTCCACAACAACTCTGTGATTCATCTTTACCGTGACAGTAATGCAACGCTGTAACTCAACTGATGTGAGATGATGTGCAAAAGGGCAATAATGAGCAGTGTCCATTCGTTATTATTATATAATCACCCTAAATTAATGAAATAAACTTTGGACTGCCTCAAGAGAAAACGCATGGTAGAAAGCAGATGGTAGAAAATGGAGCAGGGTTGGCATGAGCACACTTGTGTCGTCCACCTTTGCGATACAAAAGCGCGTCTTTATCGGTTTGCGTCGCCCTTTGGAGCCCTGGCACTCTGCATCTCGGCAGCAACACTAACCTCTCAGGTTACAGCTCCAATCAATAGCAGGAGAAGTGATGAGCTCAGCTATGAGAAACACAAACTCTGCATTATCAGATCTTCCTATTGAGCCAAAAGCAAAGAGTCCTGCTCAGGAGTCAAGATTTGAATAGGTGCTGTACAGTGTGGGCCAAATGCAGGTACACCGGGGGACGCTGTGATAATAGTCTAGCCAGGCTAGCTGCTTCCAGTCTCTGTGCTAAGCTGTAGCATTATATTTACCGTACAGACATGAGAGTGGCGTAGATCTTGTAAACCTACATTCAGCAAGAAAGCACAAAGTGTATTTCCAAAAATGGCAAACTGTTCTTTCAAGGCATCACTAATAATAATCGAATAAAATATATGTAGGCTATATAATAATATAACACTGTGAAAGAGGTCATTTTGCATAACAAGAACATGTACCTTGGATTCTTAAGTACATTTTACTAATAAAAAGTTCAGTAAAATTTTTAATGCAGTGCTTTGAATTGTAAATGAGTACTTTTATACTGCAGCACTGTTACTTATACTTCAGTAAAAAATCTGAAAACATCTCCCAATACTGCATTAAATAAAGGCAGTCAGCAAAGTGAGTCATGTAAAATGCTCCTCAAAGTGCACCTCCTGTCTAACCACAGTCTATGTTCTAATGGCCAACCAGAAAACTGAGGCTGTATCACAACACAGACAGCTTGCTTTCCATTTACCCAGACAGGTCGGCTGAGATCAAGAGGAAAAAATGAAGACAGCATTTCCTCAAATCCATCTGCATGACTAACTATCACCGAGGGGGGGGGGGGACTTGACAACTTGATGAGCAGTCTCTCTCCTCAGCAATAAAACAAAACTCATCTTACCTAACAGTTTTACTGCAAAATGTTCATCCTTTTGCAATACAGCAAGCTTACAGGAAGAGGAGGTACAAAAGAATGATAACTCAGTTGAGGAAAAAGTGAAATTTTCCCTATAACTTCCCCTTTCCCTTAGACCATGTGGTCGGGAGTTGAACCAAACCACAGGTAAAAACAAACCATGGCAGGGGTGCTTTGTCAAACATTCACAGATGACCGTTGACCTCACTGAAGGCCTGTCTGTCATTCTGGCAGTAGTTCTGCCACTGCAGCCCCACACTGACCAGTGTGTGGCCAGAGCTAAGTTCACTTCAGAAGTCCCATCAGTTACTGAAAGTGCAAATACAGTATTACCTTTGGACTGTTTTTTAAAATTGGGTTTGGTAAAAGTTGGTCTTTAAAAGTAGTTCAAACCAACTTGTAACTAACTATTGACAAAATACTCCAATATGAACTGATATTACAAATCTATACTGTATGCTAGAAGCAAACTGAGAGCTATCCCTGTGTAATAATGTTATTTCACCAATGCTAACTGCCAGTGTATATGAGTATTACAACTGTACATTATTACTCTAGTAAGGGACAAACATCTTCACCATTAATCACATAAACCTGTACATCATGATTTCAGGCTCAGAGAAATCATCATCATCATCATCATCATCATATAATTTTCAATTGTATTTATGGCTTCTTCAAACACGAGTTTACTAAATGAATTTGAATTTTCAGCATTGGATGAACGTTACAAGTACATTTTCAGCCTCATACAGTCATCAGCAATAAAAGAATGATGATTAACCATGCTCCCAATATGAAATATCCAAAGCTGCAGTTCCTGTTATATTTATGGAGCCAAACTTAAAATACACTAGATGAACAGCATGAAGCATAACACAAAAGGAACAAGGAACCCATATACTTTCAAAAATGACTACCTACGGCTTATAACCATAGGACTAGACAATGAGTCAATACTTGTACAGTATAAGGTTTCTCGATCACTGCAAAACAAATTATTTACACAAACAGAATTTAGCCTAATGCTTGACTTAAGTAGTTTAACTGCAGTGAGGATTAATGAATGCCTGGTTCTTCTGAAGTTGACGCCTTCTACTCTTGTGCCCAGAGGACATGCAGAAAACTCAGCTGACAGGGACAATAGATAATGGCACTAGTTGTCCTCACAGCAATCGTCTCAGACTGCATTTAGCTTAGTGATGCCTTGCCAACACTTTTATTGGCTTTTTGACGAAGCCGGGTCAATCTCTTAATGCTTAGTAACTTAATGTGAGCTGATTAATCTTTTATAGAAATAAAATCTGTGATCAGTGGCAGCTAACGGGATTAGGCTAAATGTACTCAGTTGAAGCAGAACCCTGATCTCTGGCGTGGTAAAGCTACGCTTTACTAACTAGTCTTTGTACATGTTTTTCGAGAGCTGCATTTGCCTCACAGCAATTCTGTTGCTCACAAGTTACATTTCTGAGAACGTCTGACATGTATATTTTTCACCATGAGAAATGACATCACCAGGTGCTCCCTGACCTCCTGCTGGAGAATGACACAATCATCTGTACACTTGATCGAATGTCTCTTCACACTGGCTCCCCACTGATTAGCTTACGAAAGATGGTGAAAGCCTCCCAATCTGAGTCGATGAACGAAAGAGCTGCTTTCCCTGCCATGATTAGCGGAGTCACCCGAAAAAGAGTCCATCAGCTTAAAAAGGCAGAAGAAGAACCATGATCAGGAAGTTTGCAAGTTTTTTTTTAATTTTTTTTTTTAGAAAACTACAGTTGACGTCATACCCGTGCTCTTCCACAGTCTAGGGCTTTATTTCTCTGGTGTTTTTAGTAGCCAAATTACTACCACAGGTGTGGGATCCTTGATTGTGAAGGCTGCATGTTTCCAGAGGCTGGCTTCTCTTTTCAGCTGGAGTGATGAAGATGCAAAAGACGCAGTTGTGTCACTCAGAACAGGTCTTAATTACCTTCCCTTAAACGTCAACTGTACTCAGCATTTGTTCTCATCATCTGGCCTCTTTGAAACATCTGCTGTTGAAACATCTCAGAATGGCAATTACAACAAAGTATACAGCACTATTCAGCTGATTGGCTACACGTATTTCTAATTTAAAGCCCTTCAGGCCTTTCACTGTGTTGTTTAACAAGTCATCTGTCCTCTCTCATCACAGGCCTCAAGTTGTTGGTACCAGGCTCAGTCTCTCTGGCTCTATTTTCATCTGGATTTGTTTTCCTCACAGAAGATGCATCATCCTGTTAGTGGGACAGACTGTCACCATTTTGGTGACAAAGTCCTTGGATAAAGATACAGTGTCAGTGCAGTCACTGATACTGTTGACTCTTGAAACACAGACCAGTTTGTTTGGACAAAGCCTCCTTGAAAAGTCAGGGAGCAGCCATTACTTCAGACTTTGAACACAGTTCGCTAAGTGCAAAGCAGGTATACAGTGCTGTGGTCCGGTGATCCCAATGGGACTCCTGCCACTTAAGCTCCCTTGACAGAGCCATAACAGATCCCAGGAGGGTCTCATAATGGCATGCAGGGCGAGTGACATGCTGAAACAAACTGCTCAAGGACTTTTTGGAAATTAAGGTGATTAAAATCACCTATTACAGTGCTGAGAGCATCAGCAGATAGCACTTTCTGAATCATCCTGATAATTGCAGCAGAGCTGGTGTCAGCCTTAGGGTGAACGTGAACAGTGACAAATAAGTGAACACCCTGGGGGACGGAGAGAACTTAGAGATGCAGAGAGGAGTTCAATGTCGAGAGGACAAACCTGCTCTTGCACTGGTGAATCATTTTCTATTAATATATGAGCACACAATCTGATTATGTGATATTATGGCTACTTCACTCTAACAGAGTTAGGCTCGTGCTGGATCAGGAGTGCTTTTAAATATGTGTGTATTCCAGTACTTAACAATGCAATCCACAAAAGCTGTATGATGTATAATGAGAGGCAAGAGAAAACACATTTTCAGGCAGTGTTTCTTCTAGTCTAATTCAATGGCATCTATTGCTCCACATGTTCTACAGTGGGGCATCCTAGAGCAGTGGTCCCAACCCTGGGGGTTGGGAAAAAAGGGGTTGCAAAATAAATCTGAGGGGTTGCGAGACAATTAACAGGATAGGAAAGCAGACAAAATAATCATTTTCTACACCAAATCTTTTTTTTTTCAAAAGCTTCTCTAATCTTTGCTTTTTTCTTGTTAATTACTGGAGTTTTACCTTGAGTTTTGCCTCTTTAGGTCTATAAAAATCACCCAAATAATCACTTCTTGGCTGACTTGGTCTTAACCCATACACACGAGGGCACAAGCCAAAAAGGTTTGGAGTCAATGTCCTAGAGCAACTGAGAAATCTGATCTATTGGTTGCACATTTTTAGTTCAATATTGATTAAGTAGGAAGATTTGGTTTTAAAAAAAAAAAAGAGGAGAAATGGATATTAAAGTGCACTCTCAGAAAATAGTTGCAAGTCTCCCCTCTCCGTCGCAGATTTGATAAAGATATCTTGAAACTTCAGAGCTTTGCATGGACTCTGCTTTAGAAATCCGGAGTAGTAAGGAATACCAGTGTGCTATTCATCATCATACATGTGTCTATCCCCTGTGAATACAGAAGAACTACCTTTCAGAATACCCTGTCTTTCTAGTTTCTTCACAGACTTCTGTAATGAAATCGGACAAGAAAAAGCACCTTACAAGCACACACACTGCAGTATCTGTTCGACCAGTGTAATCTCTCAGGACATCCAGGGAAGAGTCATAAGCTGCTGATTATAGATGAGACAGGACGATTGGAGGATGATCTGCAGCAGCGTGCTGTGCTGTGGCATGCGTTTCAATGCCTGCAGGTGTGGCAATTCTGTGTTTACAGTAGATACCTTAAATCCTGCCGCTGTGTCTCTAATGGTACTTTTTAACTTCTCTATTGTGTCTATACTTTTGCCTCCTTGCAGCTAAGCCTGCAGGAGCTTGCAGTCATTCTTTGCAAAGTGACTTATCTCCGTCACTACTGAATCTGCCTGCTAGACCAATACCTGAGATAGCTGTGTGATGTTAACAATAGTAACTACACAGAAGACGCAAAACAGCCTTCAGAAAAATAATTCTGCATGTCGTAATTCATAATGTTGCAAGTGTGACTTGTCCAAGCAACTGAAAGCAAAACTGCATCTCTACTTTTGTCTCTCTTCTACCCATCTGTCCCCCGTCAAGATCAACAAGAGCAACAACTTCCCATTCCCACTGACCACCCTTTGAACCCAGACTTTGAAACGCATTCCCAATAAATCTGCAAAAGCTCAGGGCTGTCCCACTGTGAAATCAGACTTTTCAAGCATTTTAAGCAAACTTTACAGTAGTTTTCTTCAGGTAATTACCCACAGTTTATTGTCTTCTGACGCTACAACTGCAGGTTACCATTAACAAAGCCACTGAAAGGCGACCTTTGGCCACCATATGTTCACGTGCACACAAAAGCAAATACTGTGTGTAGTTCTTTCTATGAAGGCAAGATCCTGTTTGAGTTTTCATCTCTTTTCATCACACAACATTACTGATATGCAACAAAATAATCTAAGCTCAGGGGTCCACTGACAATTAATCCACTTAACAATTAATCGTCAGAAAATATATCAGGAATTGTTTTGATAATCGATTACTCGTTTGCCATTTTCTGATTATTTTTTTTTAGACCAAACGATTCATTGATTAATGGAGAAAATAACTGGCAGGTTAATCAATAATGGAAATAATCATTAATTACAGCCCTACAGTAAACCACATGTCACAGTCTTAATTCAGCAGATGGAGCTGGCTCAGGTGTCATCATGTGACTTAAGTGTGGAACTCATGTGATAGCAAGTGGCCGTATGTGGGGGTGGGGGGTAAGTGGGGATCAGAAGCATAGTCTCAGTTCAAGTCTTAGACGTTGGATATGAATGGCCTCTTTGATTTTTTCTGGCAAAAACATTACTAATCATACACAGACTTTTATTCAGAAAGTGTTCAACCAACCCTCACTTTTATTAAACTACATATGATGGATGAGCTTCACACTTTACTGGCCACAGAAATGCCTCTGCCTCAGGTAATGTGAACTCGTGTGCTGTCCCATTTCTCATACTGCATTCGGAGCACAGACGCTGACTCTCATGCGTGGTGAGCAGGATCACACTGGTGATGTCAAGCCTGTTTCTTAGAGGTTAGTGTGGACAGTGCGACTGGGCCCGTCAGTGTTCAACCTGCCACACAGTGCAGTGCCCACCAATGGTCAACTCACTACATCCTGCCGACCTCTAGCATCATCATCTTCTCACTTCCACTACCTGAATCCACGTCTAGTTAGTCTCAGTCTTTCCCCCTGAGTGGGGCAGTAGCCAGAAGACACAAGCCGCCCCCGCGGTCCACTATGCTGCTAGAAGAGAGAGGCACAGGGACTGCTAATGAACCCGACTGCCATCCGTGGCGTTTCAAGAGCAGCAGAGCATGCATCTGATTAATCTTTGTCCTAATTAGATCGAACAATTAACCTGCCTGCCACCAAGCTCTGGAGCCTGATGACTCTGCATGAGCTGCAAACCCCTGTACATTAAACCAGAGCAGGGTGAGAGTGTGCCCCCACACTGCAACTTTCTGTGTTTTCAGAACAACCAATTAATGCCAGCTAATAGTGCAAAGCACTCTGTGTGATACTTCGATGGATGGTGTGGCCGAGAGCTCAGATCCGTTTCTGCTTTTCATTTCAGTGGCGCTACATTTCTCCGCTTTTAATTCAAAGTCAGAGAAGGCACTGATGGGTCTCATAATAAATTATGTGTGAGAGGAAAAGCAGAAAGGGGGGAAAAAATCCAATCTTCATTAACATGGAGATACTCCCCGATGTGAAAAGCCTTGAGGACACACTTGTTCACTTGCTGGCTAGATGGTTTAAGCATGCACTGTCTGCTGATCTGAAATATTTGGAATGCCTCAGATGTTACAGGCAGCGTGTCCTCACAACAAAACTGGACAAGCAGAGTGCAACCACTGAAGACATGTGGCTGATTTGTTCAGAAATAGGAGATCAGGCAGGGAAGCAAACATAAGGACCCCTAGTCCTATGACTGCACAGTCCAGGAGGTCTTCCTTAAAATGTGTGCAACAGCCACTGTTGCATAATGTATTTGTGTCCCCATGATCAGCCTGATACATACTCAGAAACTGACACAAGTTTTATGTGCAAGTACTGTGAGAAAAGGGGGTCTGGTTATTAGTGGCAGACTCAGCTTTAAGCTTTAGCTCACCTGTTCACCGTCTCTACTGTTGTTGTTTACCTACCTGCAGTGTGGCTATTTCACACCACAGACCCTATAAAACTGAGTCCCATGTGTTCAAGACACTGGAAAAGAAATAACGTGTCAAATGTCACTACTTCAGCTGAGGGGCTGCTTGCTGACACCAGCAGCGGGATGTGTTTCAGAGTTGCAAACTTTGTTCAAAATCTAGTCATCAAGTGTCATACACTAATTCATGAAGTGTAATATGTGAAGCTGTGTCTAAATATTCGGGTGAATTCAATATCAAAAAACTCAACTTTCGTATGCCACGCTGTTCAAAGACACTAACACAGTCAGTAACACGTATTTTAGTGACAGAGGGCTGCGGAAATACCTAAACTAAAAGTTGAAATTATACTGTAATAAGCGAAACTTAAATAATATAACTTAGCCGAATTTAAGAGTGACACTTGATGTTTATTTCTAGGTCTTAACCCATGTTTTACCAAGTAGGAAAAGTATCCACAGAACGAGTTCACGTTAAAGTGAACGATTTCTAAAGGGAATTTGGCTGAGTTGGAGGTTTGGTTTCTCTTGAGAGCTGACGACGTCGCCCGTATTCCCCAAACTATCAGCTTGAATTGAAAGTTGGACTAACCTGTTTTGAAGTGGACGGTGTTACTGTCGTGTGCTGTCCCCTCATGGCGCTGTTGAACCTGGACAGTGTCCTGTCCGGACCCAGGCCACAGTCTCTGAGTGATCGCATCCCTGACAACTCTCGCGCCGCTGCCCGTAACAGCAAACAAGTAGTCCATAACGCCGCTGCTTTGAAACCTAGCTAAGTTAGCTAAAAACAAAGCCTTCAAAGCGTTATAAAGCCCGCGGTCATTGCACAAAACGCAGTGTTGGTAAAAAAAATAAAAAATAAATAACAAGCTCAAAGTCGTGGTGTGAAAAGCCTCCAACACTCAGTACATTCCGAAACAGGAACTATCTGAAACACGTCAACAAGTGCAAACTTTTCCCCCTAGTGGAGTCAAGCTGTGCGACGGAGTTTGGCGATTGACTGGCTCCACTTCCAGCAGCCTGCTGCCCTATTGGCCTATATTTACAGTGCTGACCACCGGGTGTATGTTTCAGATACTGTCCACATATTTGATTCAATCCTCAAGAGGCAAAACTGAGAATATTCTCGTTTAGCAAGGACTGAATTAGTGAAACTGCTTATTTCATTCAAAAAAATTATATATATAAAATTCCTTAGGTACTTAGGGCACTTGGAAGGCAACATTTTCACCATGCAATTAGGTTTGACTTCTTTAAATTTATGTTAATAATTATATATTACTTCAGGTCAAATCCTACTTTTTCTTATACAGACATTTCTATGGGCCTACACTTAATTTGAAATTATAATAAGTTGCAGATTCAGTGCTGATTGGAGGCAGACTTCTAAAAGGTTATTATAATTCAGATCATGGGTATGAAAAATTAACTTTAAAAAAATCTTTACAAATAAATAAATAAATAAATATATGCATAAAAATGCAACCCAGCTCAGCCCACACCAATTCCTACACTGTTGCTAGGATATTTCACAGCCATCGAGTGTGGGGCTTTATGGCACCCCAGAGGATGACATCCATCTGACTCCCACCATAATAACATTCTAATAAATTGAGACTTTCACATTCAGAGCCAAAGTACACTTCTGTGCCTTTCTGTGCCTATATGCGACTCAAGGGGGCATAGTGAGACCTCTTAAGACCTGTGACATATAAGTGTCTGCTCGTCTAGTGAGGGATAGAAGAAGATGGCATTTGTGGGTGCGTAAAAGAAAGTGGAAAAGTGAGAAACACAGACCAGAACAGGGTGTAATAATTGGGCAGCAGGCTCAGGTAGTGAACTGGAAAGACTTTTGATGCATTATTCATTTAAGGGCAGAGCTGTGGTGAGGCAGGAGTCAGGGGTGTAAAGAAATCCTGTAATGTTGAATTAATTAGAGAAGTGATCAAAATGGGGGAGCTGGTTTACATTTATTCACTCGTTCACACCAGGAAAGGTAAAGAGGGAAGCATTTCTTCTCTTCAGGCTGTAATCTGACAGGGGGAGTACCTGTGTTTCTTTCCTGGCATCTGTAGTAGGTGGGCTGAGGTTGAAGCAGCTGTTATAATGGAGCCAGGGTCATGTTCAATACTGAATGTGCTCCATCTGCTGGTTACATTGGGTAGTGCATGCTTTAGTGTCCTCACTAGTGACAAGAGTCAAAGTTAAGGTGAACAGCAGCAGCCGTCTTACAAAAATATAGATCATGTCACAGTCAAATCCTTTGCAAAAAATATAAAGTTTTCACAAGGATACAACTTGATTCTGCCATTGCCTGGCGTACCTTGAATGCAACTTTAGTTCTGTGCAAATGAGTAGCACTGCAATTGACGACTATTTCCATTATCTATTCATCTGTTGGTAATTTTATTGATTAATCGAGAAATAGTTAACAAATTAGTCAAAATGTCAGAAAGAAGTGACCAAAGTTATTTAATATAGAGAGATATAAAACAGAGAAAAGCAGCAAATCCTCACATTTAAGAGGCAAATATCGGTGAATGTTTGGAATTTTCCTTAATCAATGTAACTAAAGCATGTAAAATACAATCTTCAAATCTGTAGGCTTGATTTTAACTGCCATTTCAAAGATTTTTTGTCAACACTGGTGTACAAGACCCTTGATGGACTTGCAGTCTGGGGATTTTATTTGGCCCTCTGTTCCTCTCTGACCTTGCACAGAGCCCTGCTGGTACACTTGGCACTTGTACAGTGTATTTAGACAGGTCTCAGACTGGCCCAGTGCCACCCCACAGGGCCTTGTAGCTGCGTGATATACTGTGTTGCTGTACAGCTTCCCAGAGTGGTCATCAAATCATCCATAACATCCTCAGAGGGAGGCTGACTATCTTCTTCCTCTCTGCGTTTCAACCCCATAGGTCGAGAGATACTCTTTCCAGCAGCGCAGACCAAACAATCGAGCTGAATCTAGTCATAAAAGCCTATTTTCTCTGAGAACTGCGCTCTATAATTAAGCTTTAGTGTGACCAAGGAGGGAAAATTAAAGAATTCCCTCTGTGCTCATCCAACAACATGAGCCTCATTGCATGGAAATTATGTAAGTTACTTTGGTCTACTTAAGCTAGTATGCTTGATGTATTGTCTGTTTTCTATATTTCATAGGTGATTAAAGAGACTTGGAAGCCAATTAGTATCTATTATGTTGGTATGTTATTTTGAATTTTTGCAAATGACCTTGTTTGTTTGGTCATTACAGTCTTCCTTTGATTATTTACAATATCCTTTAATTTGTGCATGTTTACAGCACATGCACAATTTATAATACTACTTTTCTTGTCATTTATTTTATAACATGGTCAGATCAGCACTTGAGAGTGCAGTAATGTACTAGTGAGGGGATTGTTCTGTTTAATAACTTTAAAGAGGTGAAGTCTCGTTGTACAAGAACCTGTATAAAAACCTCCTGGTGTCAGCAGCTGCCAGCAGAAGCCCTGAGAGGGTCTTGTGTGTGAGGCTTTGTCATCGTCTGAGAGCGGGGCGCTGGGGAGTGAGTGTTAATCTCAGCAGTTTCCCATTGAGAGCCAGGTAGGCTGCAGCCTAATCCTGAGAAGAGGAACGCTTTCATTACAGAACAATAATCATGAAGGCCACTGGGGAGCTGCTGCTTTTCCACTGTCAACGGATGGACGGAATACGCAAGCGAGGTTACGTAAGCGGAGCTGCAGCACACTGGTGTGAACACCAGCATGTGTGCACTGGAATGGCTGTTAGCATGTGCACACACACACACACACACACACACACATATATACTGTACACACATTTTCACACAATCTGCTCTTTTCTCCCAGACATTTCCCGTTTACAGTGGAAATCACTGTGACATAAATGCAGCAGAGAGTTCACTCATGCAACACAAATGCACCTGCTGGCAAACACAAACAAGCCTTTCAGCGTGTGGTTATTGGGAAGGCTCATTGAGGTGTGCGAGGCAAAAGAGATGGCTTGAGATAATTTTCTCAGAAGTGACGGATCTCGCATGGCATCTCTTGGAGCATCTCTGGAGCTGGAGTGTAAATACAGAACATACGGCACGCACTGTCCTGTGTTTCACGAGCGCTCTGCTCTATTATCCCACAGCCTGTACAAGACGTGTAAACAAGATGACGACCAATAAAGACAGTTAGCTGCTGGAGGAATCGGGCTGAGGCATCCAAACAATGGCGGCAATCACAGGTGTTTAACAGCCCTTGTCAGAAAATCCCACCCTCTCTGAGGCTTTTTCATTGGGGAAGTGAAGCTTCGCCTCTCAAAAGCTGTCAACGCCACAACAGACGAACATGTTTTTCACTCTGGCAGCAGGACCCAAGTATTCATGGGAGGCAAACGTGAATCAAATGTTGGTGTGGCGCCTGTTAAGACCGTGACAATGCCAAGCTGAATCACCAGATCATCTGGAGGAAAAGGCCTGTTTAATTACTCAGTAATGTGGTTACATAAGTCTGACTGCTGTCACTCAGACGTAGTTTATCAATTTTCTTTATTTTACATATGTACACGTCTGAGGCTTCAACACCTCGTATCTTGCAGCTCATGTGAGCTACAGTTAAAGGACTGTATCAACAATTAGTGTGGCTCATTGGTCACTATGTGATGTCAGAATTAATATGAAAATAATCTGTGAGTTTCAGCTCTATCATGCAAACAGAGACGATTAACATGATCATAAAATGGAGAAAATAACTCCGCAGCAGATGGCTGGTTAAAGGAATAGTTCAACATTGACAACATTTTTGGGAAAGCTCATTTGCTTTCACTAGAATTTGTAAAATACAATCTCCTGAGACTGAGATGAGAAGACCGATACCACTCTCATGGCTGTGCATCAAGTGTGGAGCTAAAGCCAGGAGAAAATTAGCCTAGCTTAGCATAAAGACTGAAAACTTCTTTTTACATTTCTGTTTGTGTGAGTGTAGTTACACAAACAGAAATCCGCCTGATCTTTGGACTGTGGGAGGAGACGGGGGAAACCAATGGAAACATGGGAACAACATGGGCATCGTTGTGGTCTACTGGTTAAGATGGATACTGTGCCATAAAACTGGTTTGACTCTCGCCAGGGACCTTTTTTCTGTGTTGTGCCCCTCTCTCCCCTCTCTCAACATGTTTTCTGTCTTCATCTTCTGTCTCCACACATAATTAAGGTAATATGCCAAAACAACCTTAAAAAATGGGGACAACATACAAAAACCTGAGAGAAACTTCATCAAAACATCTCCATGACAACTGAGCCACTCCATCCACTGTGGAAGGCCATGAGATTTGGTTGAAAGCTTTGGACGCAACAAGTAATCTTAACCTTTTGTTGACAATTTTTTTGTCAAGCTGCTGTTTATAAGCTCAAGAATGGACCTTTAGTCATGTGAAAAAGTGGCCTTTAAGTAGACCATCATGTAGACATACAGTTACCCAGACCACCACTGGGCCTTGGCCTGTAGAAAATGAGGGAGGGAGTAAAGGTAACCAATCACTTCCAAGGCAGCCTCCCATCCTATCCCCAACTGTTACCAAAAAGGTGCTTCTTTTGCTACAGGGTCATGGATATTGTGTCAAAGGCTCGAGACCCATGGTTGGACCTAGCCTTTAGCTTCCAAAAGAACTGCTCACAACAGTACTGACACATCTACCACAACATTATCCTGCTATGAGGAAAAAAAAGGACCTAAGCAAAAAAACACAATCACATCAGAGACACTGTCCTACTTTTAGAAGATAAGCCGCTTGTCACAGTCAATTGTGCTCTTTTACGCATCTGGGTTTTTCTGGGTCTAACTAATTCGGGAGACCCTGGCCAAGAGTTTTTCCTCACTTTAAGTCAGATTTGTGACCAAAGTAGCCAAATAAATCATCCAAAAAGTGGATCTTTTGTTGCTATGAGTGCTTTATGTAAAGTGAATACAGAATAAAGACCAAATGAGCTTGCTGGATGAAAAAGTCTCCGCACTCGGTTAATACAGGATATCAGAGTGTGGAAATAAGCCTCCGCATTCGAGCTTAATGCCTTCATGTTAAGACTGCAAGACAGAAAACGAGGAGGTGATGACGGAGGTTTTGTTGTGCCATCCAGTCTGACACTGACCCTCCGCTGCAACAATTCAACCTACTGTTATTGCCTGGGCTTCTCTCTCAGGACTGTTCTACAGGGTGGCTAGTTGTGATCGATGAGCGGTGGCGTCCGAGCGGGCTATCTTTCACCGCCACTTCCACTGCCCCCGCTCACGGTCATCTATCCTCTGTGGATGTCTGCGCTGTCTAAGGCTGCCCCGAGAGGCTGGGTGGCCCCCGACGACTGATGACCACTGGCTTAGCAGGAAGAACACATCCATCTGCTAAGCGGAGGGCTCTCTCCTTCAATCTTTTCACCTCCCTCTTCTTTCCTTTATGAATGCATCTTATTTCACCAGCAAGGGTGCCGTTAATTTCAGGTAGAAAAGAGAGAAAGAGGGGAAGGGTGTGGAAGGAGGAAAAACACGATGGTGGTGGATGAGAGAGAAAGAGAGGGTGAGGGAGGAAGGGTCATGCGTCAGACACGCACCAGTGCTCTCTTCATACAGTGCAATTTATTAAAATAATAAAGCCCAGCCTTGCGCTGAAGGTTGAGCCCACAATAAACCTGACAGGGATACAGAAAGAGAGGCTATGAGACTGAGGCGGCGTCAGGCAAATAAACAAAACAAATGCTCTGTTATGTCAGTGTCCACTTTATTATCTGTGCTGAACTCCTCAAAAGGAGTTAATTGATTCCTGTTAAACTCAGACACAGTCGTATATTTCATCATTACTCTAAAAAGCCTCTCATGAATCACTCAGCTACAACAGAAGCACAAAAGCGCAAAGATTGCTCTACATAAGCCTCTTCGCCTCGACGGGCATTAGAATCAGACCGCGAACAGATACAGCAATGCACTATGGGATGGGTGGAAATTAGAGCCAAATGGACATCTTAAATCCGACAAAGATGGTAAGAGGTTCTGCGCGCTCTCTATCAGCTGTAAAACCGTCCTCACCCCTGACACTCCACATTTGTCACCCGATATCGCCCGTTCCACAAGTATGCTAAATTGGATAATGAATCTCTCTCCCCAGGAGATGCAGTAGATGAATAATTTGTTGGTTAAATTACGGGCCGGGGACATATTGCATCATTCGAGGTGTGAGACGTTGGTTTAGTTAAATGGACGCAACCTTTTGGAGTCCATAGGAGTAACATGAATGAATTAAGAGCCAATAAAGACGTAATTAACTGTGCAAGGAGGGACTCATTAACAAGAGTCACATTGACTGTTAATGAAACACGCTTAAGCCCGATATGGTGCCAAAGTGTTGATGCTCGGGTTATAATGTAGCTCGCTCTGCTGCTAAAAAGTATTTAGCAAAAAATGTTCTTTTTTCCATCACACATTAACTGCTCTTTTTGTTTCACTCGTTTCTAACAAATATCCTACAGGACCAAAACATGAATCAATACAATTACGTGGTGCTGAGAAAGAGCACAACGTCTGATTTTCAATCCAGTCTCACAGAATAAGCATTATTACAGTCTTTTATTACACTGGGGATGGCCGGGATGATGCTGAGCAAGAGCTGAGTGTGGGTTTTTCTTTACTGACTTTGATACAGTTGTAGGCTACCTTTCCAATAACTTGGACACTTTTCAAAATGGCAGGTTTTTTTTTCTTTGTAAAAACCTTTTTTTCTTTATATAGAGAGTTCGAGTCCATAAAGTCCTTTAAGGACATACGGAGAGAGAGAGAGAGAGGAAGCGAGCAAGCAAACACAGGTGCAAGCAAAAAAAAAGAAAAGAAAGAGAAAGTACGAAAGCAGTTTGGGCAGTTGGAATGGTTTGAAGGAAAAAGTTGAACATTTTGGGGAACACGCTTACTTTCTTTCTGAGTGTGAGATGAGAAGATTGAGACCACTCTCGTGTCTGTATGTGAAGTATGGGGCTAGAGGAGGGATGTGGTTAGCCTATAAAGACTTTAAAGGAGAAACAGCTAGCCTGGCTCTCTACAAAGTTCAAAAATACGACTAACAGCATCTCTAAAACTACAACACATACTGTAGCTCCCTGTTGAACCACAAAACGTTGAGACAACGGGTTCATTTGGACAAAGCCAGACTAGCAGTTTCCCCCTGCCTCTAGTCTTTTGCTAAGCTAAGCTAACCAAATCACGACCAGCTCCGTAGTTAATGCACAGACATTAGAATGATATTGTTCTTCTCACCTTACTCTCAAAACGAAAGCAAATAAGCGGATTTCCAAAAAATGGTGAGCAATTCCTTTAAGTTTTAGAGACAGAGATTTTTTAAAAATTTATTCTAAAACAGACACTCAAATAAATGTTTCTCGTATCAATGTAAATGTAAAAAGATTACCAATACACTTCTCAGCCATACAGTATAGACGTACTGTACAGCTTAAGGCTGTTACTGTAAGTGGTCCTTCCTGCTTACGTTCCAGCACTCAGGGCAGTATATGACTATATGCTTTGATAGAAGACGTGACAACGTGTGTCAATCATGTCAACGAGACAGATTAATGCCCACAGCCTGTGCTTCATGCCCGACCAGAAAACTGATATCATACCTTAGGCCTCACATAGAAACCATCCAGCATCCTCCATACAGCACAAGTATGATTCATGTGTTGTCATCTTAATTCAATGATGTTTTGGGCCTCTACAAAAATGGAGTATAATAATAATTACAAAGTGCTTCAGAATTGAAGGCATAAATAGATATTAGATGGGGCAATAGCAAAAACAAAGACAACGCACTTATTCTTAATAACCCACTGGAATTTAACTGAACCAAATTGAATTTTCCAATGACAAGAGGCATTTTTAAAGCCTGTTTTCATTACAAGTTTGTCCTTTAATGCTTGCATGCACTCCACACAGCTGCTCAGTACCTCCAGTAATACTTTGCGCAGCCAGAGTGGAAAAAAAAGAAGGAGGCATTCAAACTTGATGCACGTAGCTTCTGCTACTACGCTTCTTTGTGACAGTTTTCCAGAGCCGTGCCATCCACTGAATGTCCAGAGCAATGACCCGTACGGAGAAGACAGCGTAGTGCACTGGCCGGCTAAATCCTGTCCTCCAGCTATTCTTCCTCTTGGATAAACCGGTGCATAGCAAACGTGGCCCCCGGAGCACGTACAATGCAAAGTCCTTCACATTCTAATGAGAGCTAGAGGATGATGAGGAGGGGGGAAGCAGGGGTCAAGGTGGATGTGGATGAGTCATATTCATGGCCTGTTTGAAGCTCAACTCCAACCCTTTTGGCCTGGATCAGACTTTCCCAATCTTTTGTCATCATACCCACTGATTAGCTAAAACCTACAAGGACACAGAATGCTACAAAAATTAAACCCAAAAGCACTCAAAGCACGTCTCGTTCACGACTGTGATTGCTCGCTGAGTAATGCCATGTACTGTATGTAAAAATATGTAAATGAAGACACTTGGAATAATACGATTTTTTACTTTTCTTTTGATCAACAGATTATGACGACACTTTTTGCTGAAATATTTAATCGAGTTTTCTTTGCTCAAAATCTCAAAACTGCATTCTGACTGAACCTTTAACCTTAATAATTCCATATTCACAAAAATACATAAAAGTTGCATTTCGCCTTTTTTGGACAGTCTTGACAATGAATGCTCCTTCTTGTTCCACGACTCTCTGCAATACTGAAAACTGAACTACGGTGAAAAAATGCTGGGTGCTGCAGTCTTGTCTTGTAGACGCATTTTTGATGAACAATCGCGGTCAGTAGTGAATCTCTCATGTGTGGGTAGGCAATTTGAATCCTGTGCAAACTAATAACTGAATGTAAATACACTATTAGAGAAAAAATGCAGCATGAATACTATCAAAAATCAGGTTGGATTTCATGACAGTCTTAAGCATCTTAATCTGCATTTCACCATCTTCCTCAGCAGATGTTGGTTGCTCACATAGCTAAAGTAGGAAGTGGACATTGACCTTTCAACTGCAAGTGATGGTCTTCCTCAGAACTTGCAGATGCCATCTCCTGAGGAAGACCGGGAGACATGATTAAAAGCAATGGAAAAACCTAGTAAGTGGATCTTTAAGTTAAGACTTTTTTGTTTTAGCTATTTTATATTTATTTTCATGTCAAGCTGTCTCCAAGGTCAGGAAAGAAATTCCACACTCAATTTGAATACTACGTCAGTGATGCAGGAGTCTCCCAATCCGTTGCAAAGTCAGCAGCAGTTTCACAACTGCCAGTAGGTACTCGGTTGTTGGGCGTCATCAGCGATACAAAACTTGCATTTTCAAGTGTCCGAACACTGTTAGCAACGTCACACTGACTACAGATGGAGCAGCAGTTTTGTTTCGATAATAAATATTACTAAGGATGCACATTAACACAACTTGTGACACTTAGGCAGAGGCCTGCATTTCCAATCTACACTACTGCAACTAATCAGTTTCCACTGACACTCCATGCCTCTGTAAATTCAATTAACTGTTATGTAAATATCATCCATAACTGTGTAATGGTTTATCTGCTCCTTAGAGGCATTGACTAATTTACTCACTTCTGAGAAGAAGTACTGCTTTGCACTGGCTGACATTACATAAACAGGGTTTCTTCTGTTTTCAGCTCCGCCCGCCTCAGTCCCAACACATGTACATTAGATACAGGCAAAATAGAGCTGTTTTTAAATAACAGGAGCCCATAAATTCATGAGTTAAAGGGAAACAAATATGAACAGTTTTGCGAAGTGGCAGATCTTATTTTCCCTCTGCTGTAAAATGAATCAATAGCGGGGACCGGTGCTGGCGTTCGACAGCAGAAAACTGCTTACTCTTCATTTGAGCTATATGTAATCAATCCTAGCCAGAGGATGGCTGGAGCCCTTTCCAAACTAAGTGGGGAAACAGTGGGATTACTAGCTCTGTGGCATTTATAAATTGAGCCCAACGAGAAGAGGGCCACCAAGAGACTCCCGGTCAACGTAATTACACCGGCAGGCCAATAAATCCGACCCACAGATCTTTTACAGTAGCACTGCAGTAGATTCGGCAGTGAGCCTCTTTCCTTACTTTGCTTTCTTGCACTACAGAACAAACCATTAATGGTTTCATTGCTGTCTAAAGGAAAAAAAGAAAAGAAAAGAAAAAACCAACAAAACAGCGTCCTTGGTAGCTACAAATCTCTGTGGCCTTTGCTTCTGGCCAAGCTTTGAGTAAGTGCAGAGATTTAGATCTACACAGTGTTGACTCTTACATGTGGCAGCATACTGTGCTGCGGATGGAAATCTGCATTTAGTACCCTTGAAACAGGTGAACGTAAAGCGCTCTTGAAGTCCAACTAATATCATTCCCTTTTGAAAACATGAAGGACACGGGAGCAACTTAAAAGCGCAGAATTGATTTAAGGACCACATGCGTCGTCTCTGGAATGACAAATGTCAGACAAATAACAAAAGAACATTTGTGGCAGAGCTAACATCATACTGATCTTCATGACATTGAGACAGCCCGAGGATAAGTGATTCTGTTATCCCAGGTGTGTGTGTGTGTGTGTGTGTGTGTGTGTCTTGCATGCATAAGCTCATACCAGCAAACACAAATCTTGACCTCTGCTGTAAGCAAGCGGCTACTTTGCTATAGTCCTCTCCAGACTGTAAATAGCAGGAGCTGCAACTCCTTTTATTTTGACATTGAGTTAAAATATAAAACTCCATTTCGGAAAGTTTGGCCTAAAAGATGTTCACCTTAATTCGGTCAAGAATCGTCCTCCGGATGGAACCTGGTTAGCGTAAGATTGATGGAGCCAGAGAGTACCGTGCGCTTTTTCATTCTCTCTGGGGGGATAAATACAAACAAGGCCACCATAAATCAATCAGCAAGCCTCTCTCAGGCTGCGTAATACGGCTAACCATGTCCGGTCAAAACAACCGCTTTAGAGTCATGCTGTTTTTATTTGCATCAGCTTTTATCTCCTATTATTTGTGTTTGTGGAAAAAAAAAGGAAAGTTCTGGACAGCACCACAGAGCGGTGATTAATTCAGCAGAGCAGCTAGTCTGGTCTGGATAAGAACGTGGAGGGAGCTCGGAGAATAATAAGCACAGAGCAAAAAGTCAAAACCTGGAAAAACAGAGGTGACATTCTCTGCCTGTAACCAAGTTAGTGTCAAAGCTGCTCCATTGCTATCTGGGGATGACTAAAGCATATTATTAACCTTTGTGGAAATGGTTTCTGAGCCCTCCCAGGTTGCTGGGGAGTGCGTGTGTGTGTAAGTGCATGCCCATCCACCTTCTTCTTATTTCAGTGTGGCTATTAAATTGAGTTGAGTATGAGGACACATCTAAACACCGACAACTAGGACACTCCCGCCGCTCTGTCTGTGTGATGCACGCCGGGATGCAACTCTGCAGTGCTGCAAACATTACATGCGCTACACGAGAGGCACGTAAACAAAACAAATCGCTGCTTTTTGTTTACCGACAGAGAAAATCCAGACGTATCAGATATCCCAATTAAGGTTTGCAAGAACAGTGTGATTTGGCTGCCTCTGGTGCTGTTTAGTGTGAATGCAGCCCCGGAGGCATGCTGTTGTCAGGCTTTTCTTATCAGCGCGCAGCGTAGACTATGGTACCCTGTGGGCAGCACCACTTTCACAGGATTAACTGTGGAGGTTCTTGTACAATATTACTGTCTTAACCCCCAGTGTGTGCAGAGAAAACTGAATGTGTGGGGGACCAAGCCCATGTGCTTGTATTATTGTGAATACTTGTTTGCAAACCATGTTTTACTCATATAGAACCCACATTATAAGACTGTGTCAATCAATAATTTGGACAACAAACACATGCTGGTATGATGATCTGCACCAGTATGTAAAATTGAGTCTTTCTGTTCACGACAGATGTCAAACACGGCATGTTGGTTTGTGTTGACATTAAAGGCAACACTGGTTGTGTAATGCTGGCTTCAATTTTTTCATTGTTTGATGTGTTTGCACATTAATTAACATTGTTGTGCTCAATGTCATGAGGGACCTGATTTGAATATTTAAAAAAGGAAGTAAGTAAAGTAGGCTGACACCTTCTGTGGAGCCACACCTGTGAACCACGTTATACTGCTAGTGTAATGTAGCTTAAGAACAAATTTAGTATTATCTGTTTTCATTTTATTGGATGTAGTGAGGCATGAGAGCAAATGGGGACATCCAATTGACCCGGAGGTCTATTTAGATAACATTTAACCCCAAATTACCACTTTCTTGTCACATGTCATGCATCTTTATCTCCTGACAGTCTGCACTTTCTGGTAAAAATGATGGAACCTTTAACTCTGCATGTCATATTAGGGATGGGGTCCGACAACCAGTTCCATTTTGGATGGCAAAATTCCCAGATTTGTTAAGCTCCGAAGCTAACAAATATCAAAACTTTTATCCTTCCTTACTCCCTTAAGGTAGCACACTTATCCTTATCGGTCGGCGCTGGCTGTCCAGCTTTTGCTGGTTTAAAAGACAAACATTACCAGCCACAGCTTATATCAGCTGTAGCTAATTAACATTAATTACATAATGGCTAAAATGAGACTTCTGGCTGTTGCCTCGTTGTGTACAGACACTGGCTCGTAAACAGCACATTAACAACACCATTGTTTGTCAGTGAAAAGAAAAATCCCTCTGTAACACCTTTGTACAACCGCGAGTGAACTGTGTTTTTGTACTTCAACAAACTTAGAAATTATCAAGCTCAGTGGTTCCCAACCTGGGTGTCAGGACCCAAAGGGGTCATAAGAAAAACATTAGGGGTCGCAAGACAATTAACACAACAGGAAAGAGGACAAAAAAAATTTGTTTTTAGAAGTTTATTTACTTGCAAATGTCGAAAGCTGAAACTAATTAGTTTTGGTAAGGGGTCCAAAAGGATTCTGATTCAATAATCTGATTCGATACTTCTACCCAACCCTCTCCAAACATCTACACGAGTTGCACTACACAGCGAGCTCCAACCAGTCGCCACCTCCCGCATGTTGCTGATCACTCAGTGGTTGCTAGGTAGGATAAATACTGATCTCTGGAGTGAATATGCAGTGTCAAACAGTGATGAGGACACAGAGGAAGGGAAAAGCCGGAGACCTTGAGAAAGACAGGAAGACAGAGAGTGAGGGCGAGACAGAGGAAGACTGTGTGGGAGGAAGCAAAAGTAAGAGCGGGTGAGAGAAAGACCCTCCATTGGATTTGTGGTGGGGCTAAGCTGCCTTCTGGTGCTACGTGACCAGCCTATACCGCCAAGGCAAGAGGGCTCGGGCTTATCTCAGCGCACACAAGCAGCTCTGCTGGCAAAGGCACCGTGGCATGGCTGTGGGTGCTGCTGTCAGAGCGTGACGGGTAGCTCTTACTCTCTCTCTCTCTCTCTCCCTTCTCTCACTTTCACTCCGTTATTCTCACTCACCCGTTCACTCCATCCCTCCCTCCTTCTCACTCATTACAGACCATGTGGGATGCAGACTGTGAATAACAGCATGGGGGTGAGTAAATAGGATATTTCCATTTGTCTGGTTTAAATGTTAAGCTTACGTCCAAAAGGATAAAGGCAGCGGTACATTTATGCTAAAACAATGTGCGCCAGACTTTTTTCTCAGACCACAAATACCCCTTTGAAAGTTCTACAGAGAACTGTTCAACTTTAAAGGACTACCTAAAATCAGCTCTTCCAACCACAAATTCTTACAGAAGTGATAAATAGTTTCTTCAAAATCAAACAAATCATCACTGACAAAATGAGGTCCGAAGCTGACATCACAGCCTCTAACAGCAGTCATACAGGCAGGCAGAAAACAAGACTAAGGGCCAGCATATGCTCGATCAGAACTATTATCCACCATGTCGGAAATCAACAGTTTTTATAGTTGATCCGAACGGCCACACCGGATGGGGGAGTGAGAAACCGACCCTCATAGAGAGAGGCCATATTGTTTTAAATAATGGCATATGCCTTTAGTGAGTCTCTCCTGGAAGACATTCATAGTGTTGCACTTGGCTGTACACATGAAAAGCGACGAAAAACATCAAGAATGAAAAAAAAGAAAAGCCAGAGAGAGAAGTTTATCACCTTCGCACAGCTGACCAATCACGGCGTGAAGTGGGTGTCAATGTCGATTTTTTCGGCCCATCCGACAAGCAGATCTGACGGACAATGCCATCCAGAGGGCCAGGCAGCTAGCATGGCTAATAAGCTACTGTTGGTCCTGCTAGCATACATGAATAGATGTACAAACACTGACTGAAGGAGCCACTTTCATGTGAAATGAACTCATCAGAATAACATTTTCACAATGCCGGACACAGCCTGCCTGCATGACGATGTGGCGTTAGCCGTAGTCACATTAGCTAATTATCAAGAAACAGACAGATCTCATTGTATGGGATGAACCTGAACTCAAGAGAAAGTGTACTGATATGGATGAGAAGTGTGGACAGTTAGTAGCTCCTCATTATATTGTGTAGGGGGTTTATTCACCAGATCCTTAGATCCAGATGTCGGCAACTAAAAGCTGAGGTTGCTTGGAAATACACGCTATTTGTATAAATATAACTAAGCAGGGGCTGTATACAGGTCACATACATGTGATTCCCTTGGCTTACAATTGCATCTTTCTGGCTCTGTACAGTTAAGGTGAGATAGATGCTCAGTGAGGGGAAAACGCAATTACTGAGTCACGCAAAAACAATGAATTGTTGTTTATAACAGTTACTAATAGTGGCAGTCACATGGTCTTCCTGCCTCGATCAGACTGGAATAATCAGACATTTTTGGCCATCAAACTAAAGGTTGACTATCAAGCGGAAAATTCAAATCATCCAGAGAATACTGTGCAACCAAACACTATTTTTTCACCTCCTTTGAAAATGGTCACAGATATGCAAGTTGTCCCATTTCCATAGGAAAAACAGAAAGATGTCTCATAGTGGCTTGTGTGTAATTGCCACCCCTGGCTGCGATCTGGATGTGTAAACACAAGAGACATGCCACCTGAGACAATTACATCAAACACAAAAAGAGAGCAACACCGGTGTACCGCCTGCAGCGCTGGCTATAACTGTCAACTGCCATAGTGATTAGCTCCTCATGCGATACCATGCTGTGGCTATACAGCTGCTGCTGAATACAGGAAATATACTGTTTTCAAGGACAAGCGCTCCAGCTGTGGGTCCACACTCTAACAAAAACACAAGTATCAGAAGTAAAGAACAACAGGATGGCAACTTAACATCCAACCTGACACTTCCTTCGATCTATTGAATAGCTGCTAATTTAATTCCGGCCACTGAGTCCCTTTCATGAAACTGCATATCAAGCAGGGCTTGGTGGGAGCCAACAGCGAGTTAGCGTATTGCTCCCCCAGCAGCGGTTCATCCCTTCTTCGACCCTGCGGTGAAAATCCAATGAATAACTAACAGGGGAATAATCAGTCACATGGCGGCAGTGGCAGGGTCCGCCGCTCTTGGGGGCATTAGGGTACTCCAACACGTGTGGTTCTGTCTTGTTTATTAGCACTTCCTCTGTCAGGTGTTGTAGATACAATGCTGCGTTAGCAGAGTCAGACGTCTGTTTCTGCATGCAAACCACGCATACTGAGGACTGAGGAAGCAATGCACTTTAGCGCTTGAATAATTTCACACACACACACACACACACACACACACACACACACACACACACACACACACACACACACAAACTTTGCCTTGTTAAAAGGACATTATTTAGGATGGTTTCTGATGAGACTTCAGATTACGTTCTGACTGATTGGTTTGCCAGTATACAAGTACGACACTGCTCTTTCAGTAAAAATTTTATATCAGGCAGTCAATGTTTTACTAGTTTAGAATTTAGGATCCTGAAAATGATCAAATTTAATACAATATCATGAAAAATATTTGTTTTGGGGATTGTAAATCAAAACAATTCTAGGTATTTGCCTTAAAAACTCATACATGCCAAACCTTCAATAACAATGTCCTGTTTGGTTTCGAAATGAAATATATTTGTTATGACAGCAAAGCTTCAATGCAACAGTCTGGTCATCCTTGTGTTGTATATTTATGCATGAGTAGGACTTTTTCTGTCTCGAGTGTGGAAATAAGTCAGACAAGCGCATAATGTGATAAAATGCCTCTTCTCAAGACTGCAGCCAAGGTTGGTGCCACAGTTTGTAGCAATCTGTTGGTGCTGTCCGTCTGTCCTTGAGACAGATTACCCTTCTGCCTGTACCCTCCGGTCACACACACAGGAAATACATTAGAGGATAACAAGGTAGAGAGTGTGAAAATGGAGAGAGTGAGAGACAAGGTAGAGAGAGGGGAGAAAAAAAAAGGAAGGGAATGGGCGAGGGAGCGGAGGAGGGATTGGAGAACAAAATGGCAGAAAGAGCAGAAAAAACAGGATGGGGGGGAGAAGCTGTGGAGGGATGCAAGGAGGGGAGAAGTGCAGCGGCTCTCCTCTTACAAGCCATTATCTGCAGCGACATGCTGCGAAGGCTCTCCCTTTGCACCCATACAAAGACATCTGCAGGAGGGACAGTGGCATATCTCCCGCCTGCAAGTGCTTACCTAATGTAGTCATAAACTGTTTCCATAGTTAACTTTAGTCTGTGCACAAACACAAAGAACCAGACCCACATGTACTGTATATAGGCACGGAGACATGAGTCAGCCTTGGAAAACAAAGGGATAGAAGACTACTTGTGCAGCACGCATCCAATAAGAACATTATGTGATGAAACAGTTTTCAAATGCACTTGTTGTTGGCAGGAACACTAAGTCATACTTAATGAGTCTACAGCTGTGGAGACATTCGGTTCATCTCCTGTTTGGACTTCTATTAGTGAGTAGAGCTCACTGAGCTCCCGAGTGGAGGCTACAGGCTGGATACAATGATGTAAAGGTCAGACATAAAGCGGTGGGACTTGATGGGAGGCTGCAAGACAGAGATGCTATGAGTCTGAGGAGAGCTGGTGTTAAGTGTCACACCCTCTCAGGAAGGAATGCAGCAGGCATCTGGGAGATCACAGGCAATGTGGCCTGTCCTTTCCTTTCCTTTTCTCTCCTTTACTTTCCTCTCTTTTCCTTCCCTGCACTCCCTCCCATTTTCTTTCCTTTCTCCTCCTTTCCTTTCCTCTGCTTTGTTTTCCTTGCCTCTCCTCTCATTTCCTCTTCTTTTTACTCTTTTTCCTCTACTTTCCTTATCTTCACTCTCCTCTCCTATCCTTTCCTTCCCTCTCATATCCTTTCCAATCCACACAAACAAGAAACACGTGTTCTTTGTTTGTCCCACTTCATGTGAACACATTTGTTCCAGAGTATACTCACTCTGACCTGCTCTGACAGTTTAAACATTGCCCATCTTTCCTCTTCCTTCTCTCCTCTCTTTTTTTGCTTCCTCCCATCTTTGCTTTGCTGACATTGGTCTGAGTGATGACCGACACTCATCCGAGTATGTTTTAATGCTGCTCTTCTTCATTCTTCACATAACATCATGCTGCACTTGCTAAAAAAAGCTAAAAAGGTAGCACGTTTAACGTAAGAACACCATCAACACACCAACCGCTGCTCCTCAGAGGTGAGAACTGCGGTTGCCGATGTCCTGGTAGGAGGTTCATTGGTCGGGTTATTAAAATGTCGGTGGAGAATGTGCTGTGTGCCTCTAATGACAGGTCTGTCTGAAGCCTGGCAGACAGCACAGCAAGCTGCCTGCCACATTATTACTATCCCATTAGAATAAATTAGCATGATCAGCCCTGTAAGGAGCTGCCTGGCCTGGGTTTGACTATATAAAAACGCCACAGGGCTCCGCTTACTGGATCCCATCTAGATAGGAACTAGAGAAACAGGACAGTCACTAATCAATGTCTCATTATGTGATACAACGCCATAAATGACTGACAGATGCTGTATTTCTGTCGTCGTATGGTGAAAACTCAGGCCTTGATCTGAATGTGGTTTATCTAGGCCAACGCTAGCTGGAGCAAATGATTAACTGCTATGACTCATGCTTTAGAGGCTTGTACAATTTGTTACTTTGTAGTTAAAAGCTGTAAAAGCACAATAAGTCACAGTCGCGTTTCATTTAATGGCTGAGTGACTGTGACTTCCAACCCGGCGCTTTTGAAAAGAGCCCACAGTTGCCACTGAAGGGATACTGGATGATAAGAGCGGGCTGATATATCAACAGTCACTCCACCTGTCCTGCAAAGTTTTCATCCCACAATGCCCTTCATTGATTATCGTCGACTGAACTGATACGGGCGACCACAGATCAATCCGTTCTCCTGTCAATGCCTGGCCGGAGGAGCAGAGTCGATACGTGATGACTCTGTAGAAAGCTTATCAGAGTCTGACACCAGCAGACACACAAGTGGAGTGACACACCTTCACCGACTCATGACTCTCTTCTACCTTAGCGTTGCAAATGCTGACCTATGACCCCATGCGGCATGATCCTCCCGCAGCCCAGACACTGCCCTCCACAGCAGAACAGCCACTGCTGCAAAGTTTTAAGCCGCTGCACTGATTTACATGACTAATCGCAGACTGTATGCTCAAGGACATGTGGTGAAATTCAAATTCACCAAGAACTCTATTAAGAGAGCAGCAAGAGGCGACAAACGGAAAATAAGCTGATGGATCAGCATAAACTCACCTGAGAAGCTTTAGGTAACAACTATCCATCTTGATGCCACTTTTTCACTTTGTTTGGGAAGTGTAAACTGTGCTGAAGCCGCCAGCTGTTTTTCTTTATATCAGCTCATATCTAATACAAAGTTAAGGTATTTCAGACTCAAGTTATTTGTGTTATCGAAAAAGGTTCACACCTAACTTGTTTGGTGCGGGTCAAACTCTGGTAGTTTGGGTCTTTTAGGTGGGTGTGAAAGCTCTCAATCAAACTCCATTATGGACACAAAACCAGATCGAGGCTGCCAAAAAAGGTGGGTCTTGGTCCGGTTCTCATCTGACTTGTTGTAAAGGCAGATGTGTAATTATTATGAAATCCATCTGCTGATTGGGAACTATTAAGGAAGCGGTCTGTATAAGCAATCAGTATAATTATGCAAGATAATTTGGTAACCATGGTAACATGTATGCACGTCAACATGTGCAGGGATTTTCCCTGATTAATCAGAGGTAATAGTTAAAACAGAAGTGTGTTGTGTTTGTGTCCAACTATGAAATGTAACTACCTTGTAATGTTACAGAACAAAAAGTCTCTTTTTTGGTCCCATGTATACCTGTCCATCATTATTTATGACATACGAGGTCCAGCTGCAGTCTCAACTCATAATGCTCATAATCAGTTATGCCTTCATGAGCTCGCTGTGACACTAGAGAACATAAATAAAAATATTAGAGGCAGTGAAGTGCTGCATGACTCGCTGTCAATCAGAATTTGGTTTCCCCATGTGGGTCCATGTAGTGCTGATGGTGCAGGATGACAATGAGGACTTAATTGTAATAAGTCACTGAACAAGAAACTAAAAGCTAAACAATGTGTCATTTTACACTTAAACACTTACTTTGTTGTCCATGGTATGACGATATGACTTTGAACTATTTTTTTTGCTTTCTTTCCTTCTTTTGTGTGCTTTGTTCATTCCTTTTGGCACATTCTTACATTCTCTCTCATTGCTGACCCTCTCTCTGTTTTTCTGTGTCTTACATTTACATGTAAAACAATTAGCCCCTGTAACCCTGATTTTATAAAAACTTCTTTTTTTTTTTTTAAATGGAATATGAAATATATTATGTTTATTGTCCACCTACAGTTTCCAACTTATCACTGAAAGGATATCATGCTGGTAGTGAAATTTTCAGCGCCACTTTTAATTGCTGCAAAATTGCATGAAATTGAGAATTCTTGAGCGTAATCATAAACACATTTATCAGCATGACATATTTGGTGTCTTTGGACACTTTTGGCAGGTTCATGTTGATTTGTGTCAATTTTGCTCTGAGCTAATGCTGGCTGACATAACACAGATTCAAACTTTAGACGGTTCATAAAAGCGTTTGCATTTACAGTCTTAAAATCAAAGAGTCTAGTTCATAAAAACAAAGACCTGCAACAGGAACAGCAGTGTGTTTGGAATACATATAGTTGTGGTACGCATTATATCAAGGAAATACAGGAGGGGGAAAAGAACAGCGTAGAGAAGTCACAGCACAGCAACAAGCACCAAAGATGTCGCCACAAATACAAAAGGAATCAGTCAAAAACAAAGATCTAGCAGATTACCTTCAGTGCTTCAGCTGCATTTAAAAGTTCTGCTGGCGTCCTTTTTCCCCACACGCTCCCCGTTTCTAACCTTGACCCGAGCAGCTCGCTAACTGAATCACATCAATGAAGCGAACAGAGATGCATTGCATTTATGAGTTTGGAATTAGTTTAGCTCAAACTCATTTCATCATCTGTGAGAAGTCAGCTCCCTGAAGTGTACTTACTCTCACAGTAGCAACCTAGCCGCCGACACAGAAATAGACCCGCAGCAGACAGTTGCCCCCCATCCACCCCCCCCACCAAAAATAGGATTCATCACAGGAATAAATCTCATCAGAGTCACGTAATTATAATTTGTAGGCAGGAAATGAATTAGAAGATGGGAAACGGGGAGAGCCAGCCGTGGATGTGACACGGTGAAGTTTGCCTGAGTAGATGTTCATGTCAACAGTTCAGAGAGTGCGTGAAGTTCAAATATCCCCACACCCACATACACAGACAGAACCTGAGCTTTCCCTAGAAGCTCAGTGCAACTGATAATATAATAAGTGCTGGATAACGTAATAACTGGAACATCAAAATCGAGTTAAATGTTCCACTAAATACACTGAGAATATAGCAAAGGCTGATATGTTAAAGTAATAACGTGTTGTAGGCGGGAGTATGACTACAACATGAGTTCATAGATGTTTTTACATGAATCCTCTGGCATTTTATTGCATTAGAAGTTAGCCTAGAGTTTAGAGAAACTGAACTTTAACAGAAGGTTGTTGGTTTGAATCCCATCGACCAGCTGGGAAACTGATGTTGGGGATGAAAGTATGCAAAAGTTCTTTAAATAACATCAGTTGCTACACAAACAGACAGAACAGACCCCAGCCCCTGTGTCATGTACCTATGGTGTAGCCTCTCTTCAGCTCGCCACACCGGGGGCTGCGGCGCTGGGAGTTGGTGGTGTTGTTTTCCTGCACGGCGAGGACGGTGGTTGTCTTGGCAACAGGTGGTGCAGCCTTGTTGAGGGGCGAGGCTGGCACCAGAGTCGGGGAGAAACCTTGACTGGCAATATCCACCGACTGAGACTTCTTCTTCAGTCTGCAAGGGACAAGCAAACCACAGCAGGAGACATTAATGTCATGACTGATAATTTAGGGTTGAAAACTAATGCATGCGCCAATGTGATTATACACAGCGGAGTGGGAAATGTTGCGTGACCTTCACCGTTCAAGGGCAGGCGAATCAAAAGCATATTTGCATCTGAGGTTGTTGATGTCAATGCGCTCGGTCACAGAAATGTAATCGTGCAAGACAATTTTTGCAGCAGCAAGGAAGTTGGGAGAAAGAATCAATAGGCTAATCACATCCTTGTTAAGGGTGAATTTATTAGCATCGCTCTGCTCGCCCAGTGCACAGCCTACTCTACAGTAAAAAGGAATAAAGCAATATCCACTATCCCCCACTGGAGGAGGACAGCAGCGGCCCAGAGTTAAGACCTTGCAGGAGACAAAATCTCATGAAGCAGCAACCTGAGGAACAAATGTTGAAGCAAATGTATTTTTTCTCATGAAAACAATTCTTGATCCTTGATTTCTTCACACTGGCTTTCCATCAAATTCAGAATTCAATTCAAGATTCTTGTGATCGCTTTTAGAGCTCTGCATGGTGAGGTACCCGTCTACGTCACCAGTAGGCCTCTAAGGTCCTCACAACGAAAAGAGGCTGTGTCTTTGAAATGATGGTTCCTAAATTTGGAGCTCTGCCTCCCTTTGGACTGGAAAGAGTACTCCACTGATTTAGCATTGCATTCCCTTCATATGTTGGACAGTTCAAAAAAAAAAACAACCCACAATGCAACTCGACGATTGGGAGTTTGGTTGGCGATTTGGGTGTTTTATGCCAGTAGCGGTGAATGAAGCCTCGAGCTGCTGGCCTCAAGCACAGATGAGGAGCGGGCTACAAGGGTCTGGTAACCTCACTTATTTCCAACCCAGCAACCCCAGAATTTTTTAATTTTCACACTTGTAGTCTTCAGACCCAACAGACGCTGACTCAAGTGACATCACTTGAGGCAACTTATCAATTTATCAGTCTGGAGACACAAACGGCTTTATACAACTTCTTTTCACAGATGCAGTAGTACTCCCTAAGACCTGTAAACAGACTTTGATGTGTAAAATTGGTGGAGCAATTCGCTGTATTTACATTATGTAATTACCTCTCTATGTAGTAGTTTTAATTGTTAGTAGTGGACTCTGCCATTCCTGCACTGGATTTAAATGTTTACCAAACAGCATTTCTAAATGAAAAAGTCAGATACTTTCTAGAATGACAAACAGATCTTCCTTACACATTCTCTCTTGCAGGAAAAGGCTTCAGAAGTAGACTGCTTGTGTAAAATGTATCAAAGGTACTGGCTGGCCGAGCTAGGTCAAATCAAATCTGCCTACGACAACTCCTCAAAGCCTATTAAAAGGATGACCAGATCCTGGGGTTTGGGTTTAAATGAGTTCACTAGGCTTATCTGAACAGGTAATCCCAAAACACTCAGCCACAGGTGTATCCACTTACATATGTTCTCACACTCACGCACGTATACAGACACACACCTACACATCATAACAGAAAGCAAAACAAAAACAAGATCATCCTCGGCTCCAGTAAAAACTTTGAGTAAAAAAAGGGGAAAAATGGCTCCTGAAACACTATCTATCTATAGTCTGAAAAAGTCCTGAAACAGCAATACAAGATTCCCAGCACTCCGCTCCCTCGCACACACTTTCAATCATTCCAGCAAAACTGCTGAAGCGAACAGAATCTTTCTGCCCATTTCACCCAAGTGCCCATCCCCTGATGGACCAAAGCAGCACACATGACATAGTGTCTAACTGGCTAATGAAAATGCATAATCTCCATGGAAATGCTGTCCATCACTGCGTGTGTTTTCTTTCTAAATCGAACACACCCAAATGGTCTGGAGGAGGAGGAGGCAGACAGAGCGGGCTGTGAATAAACACCAGAAGAAATGATGTTCTGCTTCACAGAAGTGTTCCCCAAAGTCTATTTAGTTTAAAAAAAACACACTCACTAACCAGTTTTCTACAAATATATTTACTAAAACTAAAAAAGCTGTTAATGGACTGCATTTCTTTTTTTCTTTTTATTGGTTTTTCTACCTTATGTTTGACTTTTTCCTTACAGACCTGTATGCAGTGGAAGTTTTGACAGAGCTAAACAAAGGTAGACAAAAGTTAGCTTAATGACTATTTTGAGGAATCTGTTTGTTTGGATGCCACATAATGAGGTTGGAGAATGAGTGGGAAGTAGAGACCTGCTGCTGCTGTTAATGGCTGGGGAGGACGAGAGACAGACAGAGAGAGAGACAGAGATAGAGACAGAGAGAGCGAAAGCTGTGTGAAGTCTATCTCCACTCCCTTAGGAGTTAGTACTAATTACTGTCTCATCAGTAGAGCAGAAGCCCCTCTTCTAGCTCTGTTTCACTGAGCTACAAGGCCAAACGGTATCACTACACTGTGTGTGTGTGTGTGTGTGTGTGTGCGCGTGTGTGTGTGTGCGTGCGTCTCAGAGATCAAATGAGAAGGAAAAGACAGAATCAATGTGGTAAAGTGCGCGTCTCACAAAGAAAGATGGAAACAGAGACGGGCAAACAGAATGTGTATGTAAACAGTATGTCGACGCTCGTGTGTGCTTGCATTCAGTTCATTCACGCTTTTTTATAGCACGGCAGCAGAGTTCAATCAAATACCAATTTATTTATGGAGCACTTCTTCTCAACAGTCTCGACGACATAAACAACAAGGAAACAGCATTTTGGAAAAGACAAAAAACATATCTATCACCCATCATTTCGGGCCAACACTGATGTAGCTTTCACTAGTTTAGTGGGTTTAGCCTTGTTGAAAGTGAGTTTTGAGCTGCGTAAGGACTGACACTAAAGTATTCCTGAGTCCTACTGAGTGAGAGTATTTTATTATTATTATTTTATTAGACCTGTGAAGAGTTTTTCAGGTATTTTATAAGCCATTAAACTGTGAATGTAAGTGTTTTATCTTGTGTCACACTTTTAGATGTGAAATGTTTGATTCTGTGAAAAAAAAAAGTAAACCGGAGAGTAAAGCCAAACTTCTCTGTTCTCTTCGCTTTGATTTAAAAGTTAGTAACACTGGTTTTTGTAGTTCTCTGGAAGGTCTTACACCAATCTTTCCCACAGCGACGAGCCTAATGCCAATACCAAGTCATGTGATGCTATAGTATATTGTGATGGTTTGAGAAAAGGAGCTGGCCTATGTCAGTTTGCTGACACTGAAATGCCACCAGCGATCGACTGAATCATAACTACTGGGTTTATAACAGCAACTGACATGCGACAAAGATCCCAGGCCCGCTACTGTAACCTGATGTCAGGTCTAACGGCAGAGGATGGTGCTTGTTTTTCTCCTCGCTGTCCCCAAACATTTTACCTCCAAGCTCTCCACTGTTGAGTTTCTGTCCAATAATGCTTCTTTTATTTTTTCTTGCTGCGGTATATGTAGTGTAGGGTCAGCATTTTCTTCTGCTTACAAGCTGCGTGGTGCCAACATTTCCCACTGCCTCAGGCTCTGTACTCTGGTAACAATGTCCTGGTCGCAGGCTCTCACTGATAACCCGTGCGGGCCCACGAGGGACAGCGGTCGCATTCACACGATGTCGTACTGCATGGCAAGCATATGAAAAATGCTGTATAGGGTGCCATTTTTGTCCCTTCATTTTTAATTTCACTGATGTTTTTATTCATTTTGAAGTTCTTTTGTGCTCTGAGGCCCCATTAGGAAGTTGTGACCCTGCTAAGAGCTGACTTGTGGTCAGCACAGTCCTTTCTAATGTACATCCCAGCTGTGAACGCAACATCAGTGGACTTACAGTATCAGGACTCAGGTAATGTAACCCTGAGAGCTGTAACGCTGCGCACCCACTTCAGCTACAGTCTTCAGCAGCTTCTGCTTCTTATTGCCGTTAATGGAGCAACAAATGAGTATTATCCCTTATCTAACTTAAGAACACAACTTTTCACAGCAGGTTTCCATTAACTTGTTAAGCGTAATGATGACCAAGCCAAAACAGCCACATTTTGCACAAAAAGATTCAAACCTATTACACAGAGCTACACAATTGGAAACAAACAGCATCGTTATAGTGTGATTGGAAACTTCAAGTGTCAAACCGTGCAAGTCAAATCACACAGTTGCACAATCTATCTGAATTTAAGTTTGACTGGTATGTGTGACTCAAAAATACAACACGAGGAATTTACAGCATGATATGTAATGTTTACTGTGTGCAGTGGACTCCCTGTTGTCCTGCTCTGCCTCAAGCTAAAAGTGTGAGGTGTTAGAAAGCGAGGAGTTTCACAAGCTAACTGATAATCTGTGTGAACGCCAAACCACAAACGTACCCTTCTTAACTGTGAAACGAAGAAAAGGGCCCTGATGGGAAATTGCAGCAAGATTAAGAGGCTTTTCCTCTCACACCAGTGAGGAACTGGCTTCTCGGGATGTCATTGGTTTAACGTTGGTGTGTTGTTTTTTTTTCTTTTCCTGGGTAAATAGGCTTCATCCTGAGCCGTGATTGCACCAATCTCCATCTCCCCTGCAAGCAAAGAGCTCCAGAGAGGAATGAGAGGCGCACGTCAACAAAGCCACCAGCTCTGACAGATTCCTATCTATGAGCAAATGCTTGCACAAAGATGAATAGAGGAAGGGAAAAATGAAGGAAAACAGACGCAGAGGCATTTTGTTTTCTACCTCACTGTTGTGATCTGACCTGGGCCAGGAGGCACTGGTATATTTGCAGCCCTGCCAAACTGGCATCACTAAGATTATCCAACTCTAAAGGGATCCACGTGGTTTGGCAAAGGATGCATAAACAACAGGAAATTTGGGGCTAAGTCAAAACACGCTTATCGCTCTCCTACTAAGAGGGATTAGACCTAGAAAAAAGGGGCTGCGTTTGCATTGCCTTCCATTCCTCCTCTTTGCTTCGCTTCCCATTGCTTGCCTTGCAGCAACAACATAACACATTTTTTCAGGGAATTGGTGTTTACGTATAGCACATAGGGTGCTGTGCTATATAAAACCCATAGGGGAAGGCTGGGTTGACGTCATACTGTGTTACAGCGCTGGCAATACAATGACCCGCCTGACAGTAATGATGCCTTAGAGTCCCAGTACTCTGAATGCTGCTTATGTAACTTTGAAAGAAAAGGGAGGGAAAAAACCTTATCGCATTCATTTATTGTAAAGGAGCCCAATTTAGTGAAAACACAAAGGGGCTAGAAAATGTGCTACAGAGGTACCGAAGTTCACTTCAGGTAAAGAACGAGATCAAGAGATCAGTGATGAATGTTCAAGGATCTCATATCTTTATCGAGCCGTTACAAGATGATTTCATCCTTGTACATTGTACATATCGCTCTTCCAAAACTGTAGGAATAGATATTTTTGTGTCTTAAAGCTCCACTAGTAAATGATTTTATTTGAAAAATGACTGTGTAATATGAAAGGTGTTGCCCGTAGTAACAAACCCACAGACAATTCCCCTCAGCTTCACAGAGCGTTTTAGTGTCTTTCAGCTCATTGTTTCGTTTTCTGGGCTGCAACTGGTTGGTTCAGTCTCACTGCTCAACTGCATTCCACCTGTGCATTAGCAAAGTGCATGTTCATAACTGCAGGTACAGGTTTTTTTTTTGCATCTTAAAGATGCAACAAATAACAGAAATTCTTCATCAGTCTTCATCACGTTGTTGGTTGGGAAACCACATGACAATGTCACAAGGAAATATTCTTTACCTATTATTCTATGGGCCTGCGCATACTGAATTAGCATCCTGTCGATGTGTCTGTTAGCCACTCATAGAGCTGGGCATAGTTTGATATTTTTCAATAGTGGGGATACGATACCCGAGGTCTGATACCCATATGATACTTTCTTTGATAACTTTACTTTGAGGAACACAAAGAAATGTTGTTGTTGTCTAAACACAAGCAGCCATACCAGTCTACAAATGAAGAAATTAAGATTTAAATTGTAAACCAATCATGGAACAAGTAAAGGAACCTGAGCAAGCTTGACAGTTTGCAATAGTCGGTGCTACAGAAACATTTCAGTCAGTAGCAAAAAAGAATTGAAGTTCGATCCCCAGCTCTAGCCACCAGTCCCTTTGTTTCACAGACTTGTTTAATAAGTTATGAATTAGAACAATTAATAAGGCATTCTGTTATCCTCATCATGGGAAACTTGGATGAGGACTCATTAGGTTTACAAACAAGAACATAAGGAGATGTTTTCCAATCCTGAGGGAATAATCGAGGGAGTATCTGCTAATCATCTCTTGTCAACATCCTCCCGTCCTCACACCATCCGTCCATCAGACTTGTATCAAATTACTATTTGAAATGGATTGCAGGGATTTCAATTCCTGCGGTCTCTGAGTCAGGCAATCATAACAAAACAATTGGACAACTGTGGACTGGCTTAAGCTTAATAAGGATGAGTCAGTCACCGTCGAGGCTGTCAGACGGAAGCTGTGCTCCCGATACTGACACACAGAGAGAAAGAGAGGGCAGCAACAACCTGTGGCCATGCATGTTAATGAGGCCCTCTGTTGTATCCGGAAGCCTAATGAAATACGGCTGGACCTCGCCGCTCTCTGCTCTGCTGTCGGACACCTCGGCATAATGATATATGGAGCTCTACGCCGCATTACGCTCATCTGCCCTTGCTAAATGCCAGAGCAGCGATTCTGAGTCAAAGGGTTATGTGGCAGTTTTGACCAATGAGGCTTTAAACTTGGGCAGCCTCTGGATCAAAGTGGTGAGGGTAGCAGCTAAAGGCCAGCTACAAAGCAGATAACAAGTGGAATGAACTGAGAAGTGATAACCTGCACTGCGTTATTAATTCCCGTATCCTGGATTTGCGTGTGACTGTGTGTGTTTACTGGAAAAATAAACGAACATTTGATTAGCAGAGTTTGAACGCACTGTTTGAAAGCATCCGTTAAGTGCAAGTCCTTGAGCCGGAGTTGAACAATGCAATCAAACAGTGAAACCCACCTCCCATCTCCTTTATGAGTTATGCAACACATTAAAGAGGCTTCCCATTACTGAGAAGTCAGACGCGCCGTTTCCTCGCTGAGTGGGTGTCCACTTTGCATTCCCCCCTCAGCTGCATATCTAGTTTGATGTGATTTTTCATTCCTGACACATCTCCTGTTCAGCAAATGCTTGTTTTTTTCCCCCTGTTTTTGAATTCTTTGAGACCCCCGACATTCTCTTTGACTTTCTCTACGTCTCGCTTTTTTGTTTCCCACCGGCGAAGGCAGACGGAGGCCAACTTCTGCAGAGAATAAAAAGATGAGAAGCTCTGTGTGTGTTTCAGCCGTTACACTGTAATAAGGAAATGAGATCTGCGACAGAGGCAAGATGAAACTGCAGCATACAACTAGGGAAACTCTGAATGACCTCACGGCTGATGTGGTAGAGCAGTGTTGGCTTCTTTTAGTTTTCTACGCTGCATGGTGCCACTTCTGTTCTGTAAACAAGCTTTGCCTTAATTTATTGGCTATTCATTTGTGATAAGGTGTTAAACATCCAAACATCCAAACGGGTTAACCATAATCATCGATCGCAATCATGACGACTGTTCCTTAATCTTAACCTTTTTACTGTAACCATGACGACGGACGTCTCCCAACCTTCACGAAGTATAAATTTGAATCCAAACCACGTGTTGTTCTAAACCGAATCGACAATCAATGTGTTTTGTTGTTTAACTTAGGGGGCATGTTCTAAAATGCGGCTTACATATTAACACATCAATGATAATAACGTAATAAAACACGAACTGGGGACTTTTTTTGATACAAGTTCATTGTATATTGAAGTAAGTTAATCATCTCATGGCTGCACAAATTTATCTTGTGAGGTTGGGAACCACTCTACTACACTCCCTATCTGGATATAAAGTTAAAACTACCTGCTACAGTAGCGAAATGCACTTATGCACCAATTAATCTATATTAACAATCTAATAATATAACAGGGGGCATCTGCAGAACAAGTACTTTTACTTTTGATACTTTTAGCTGAACATTTAACTGATAATATTGTACTTTTACTTGAATAGGACTTTGAATGCTGACTTTTACTTTTATTGATGAATGTTGGTACTTTTACAAGTGTACCACCACTGTGTGAGATCCATAAAAATAATACAAGTATACCTGAACCTGTGCTTCCATTTGAAACCCAGCCGGGTCGAGGGTTTCAATAAAATCCCCCAGACACCAGTTTGCACACTTGAATCAACCCTTAACCGATCACACACAGCATACACCCTAAAACAACACCAGACGAAGACACTAGCACACAAAATGCCTCACCAGCCGACCAGCCCTAGAGCTACGTCTAATGATTTCTCCATCACTTAGCAGCATCTGCCAACAACGTCGAACAGGTCTATTTTGATCCAAAACCAGTCCATAAATCAACAGTTCGGCTCATAAGCACACAGCTGGGGGAAAGGCTGCTATACATTCTCTAAAAACGTATCAATATCACACAGAAACACCCCTCAGCCACGGCCTTTCACTTGACTAACAGAGGAATTATCTTAGCTGACACAAGGCAGGGAGGAAAAAGAGGAAAAAGAAAAAAGAAATCACTGCTTCATTAAGTGTCTGGCTCTGACTCCGGGGCATGTTTTTCTCCCTCACTTTCTGGCTCTCTGTGTATCACTCAAGCAGCAAATACAGACACATACAGGGGGAAAAAAGCATGCACACTTGCTCTCTTTGTCCCCATCTTGGCGACAAACACAAACACATCCCGTCAGACTCAGCTGTTCAATCATACACAGCCTTCAGCGTTTGATTCAGTGAGTATCCACGGGGCCTTGGAACCGTTACTGCTGTTACTGCAGTCTTCCACTGTCCTCCTCCTCCTTCTCCTCTTCGTTGCTAGCCTCAGTCCTGCTCTCGCGCTCTCATTTGCCGAGCGCCGGCGTCAGGCAGCGACACGATTGGTCAGCAGAAGTAGTGGATGTGACGTCATGCCACTGTGGCTTGTGGTGGTGCAGAAATCGGAGATGTGTTCAGAGTATTGGCAGTTTTCAGCAGCGTGTGGAGTATCATGTTAGATCTTTACGGCTGGAAAGAGCAGGAGGGGCAGGCGAGACGGCGAGATGAAAAGGAGAGTTTTAATTATCACAGTTATTGGCTTCCCACATTGCACCTAATTTGTTAAGAGACAATAACACCCAGAGATCTCTCTGAGCAACAAAAGTGCATTTCTGGAAAATGTAATATAGTTTCTCACAACACAATTACAAATAAAGTAAAACCTGAGAATACTAGTTGGTATGTTCGTGATATAACTTATTAAATTGGAGTGAAAGATCCTGTGCTAACATCTCATGTGCCAGATGAACGAAACACAGAGGTCACATTTGCTTTAAAGACTTTCTTTCTGAGAATCTGATTAATAAATTGAGAACACTTTATTTTACAGGTCGGTTAATTCCATTTCCTGATCATTTCTTCCTCTTCATTATGGTTCCCTGGAAAGAAATTAATTGGATACCTATCATAGAGAAAATACTGATACTGTTACGAATGTCTTTGAAGAATGGTTCAAATGGCTCAATTTAAGCAAAAGCAAATATTCATCATTTATTTATTTATTTTTGGAAACTTCAGCCTTCATGTGTCAAACTGTGTGCTTCCCTTTTGATAAATTTCACATTTTTGTATTTTCAGCTGAGACGCTAGCTTAGTAATTACTTAGAATTACTTAACACTAATTGGAAATGTACCAATTGAACACCATTGTCTCCATTTTACCGTCTACATTCTTACAAATATTGACGAATTGGGAAATTGTTGGGAATTTAGCTCCTGTCCTGTAAACTGAAGTCTGTGTGTTACGTACGAAGCTGAAGTCAGGAAGCGTTTAGCCTAGCTTACAGTAGCATAACGACTGGAGGCAGCGTTGTTCAAAGTGAAAAAAATCACCTGTCAACCCCTCTAATGCCTTTGTAATGTCTTATATACATGATTTAGCTTGCTTTGTTTAACCCATACTGGAAAAGAATGTAAAAAAAAGACATTTCTCAAGTTATTATAGCCATTTCTTGCTAGCTGTTTCCCCTGCCTCCAGTCTTTATGCTAAGCTAGGCTAAACATGTCCTGACTGTAGCCCTGTAATTAAAGAACAGGATTTCCTGAAAAAGGGGTAAAAAGCTCAGTGAAGGCAGACACTTATTTCATCTACCTTTAAGAAAAACTTGGATAGAAGAATTTATGGTTGCAGAACTTTCTTTTCTTTTTTCTTGTTAATTTGCCTGCTATATTTGTTGTTGCTAATTAGTCTTATTTGGTTGTTATTAGAGAAGCTTTGAGGCCGGTGTGGGCAGAGGGTTCGGTGATACACAGCGATCTTGTGTGATGGATGCCCCATCTTGGAAAACACAAAATCAATAAAAAAGTTAACAAAAACATTCTCTTCTCCCTTTCTCCTTTGAGTACGCCTGAAAGACAGATAAACAAGACTGCCAGTGTTATAAACATCCCATCTGACCCAGAGCAGTGGTGGGTGTGAAACCATGCTCATTTGTTGAAGCAAAAACCTTTGATTGGCTGCCCACTCTAATTAGCACAAAAACCCCCTGTGCCAGACCCCGTCTATCTCATTTGCACCATGTCCTTGAAACAGCAAAGAGCAACCCCACTGTCTGTGTGTGGACAGACCCAGGCTCTACGCATGAAGGACGTTACATGCCATCACTGGCAAAATGGCCTTGGACTGGCTAAGCCTTTGATTTCCTATGGAGAGCACAAGGACGCCCACCTCTCCGGCGCTGGCATCACATGCTGCTCAAAATGATATGAACTTTTACACAGTTTTCAGCTGAACTGAAGTTCTTGGAATCAGTTTCAATTTTACGAGAAGTATGGTCTAATATTAAGCAGTTGGAGTTAAATTATATATATACATATATATATATATATCTGTTTCTGTTTACTGTTGCCACAGAGCCAAAGTCTGGTGATATTCTTTATTTTTCTTAACAAATACCATGAAAAGCCCCAAACCAACAATAAATTCATTCATACAAGTAGTACCTGTGTAACCAAAACCTGATCTTATTCCTCTGTGCCACAGAGCTCCATTGTTGTCCAAAAACTGTCCAAAAATGTTCCTTCATTACCACGAAAATGGGCACTGTCAATCGCACATAGACCATCCTGCTATCATAAATTCTAGTACCAAATCCGTCACGTGCAACAAAAGTCCCAGGCTGGAATCAAACCAGAGATGGATGGATGTGGATATATTAAGCATCTTAAAATCAAAAGTTTAAATCAATTCAAAACATGTTGATTGCAATCCACAACAAAGGGAATTAATTCATCCCAAAAATGCATAACGAAAGTACAAAAAGTTCAAAAAGCTTTTCAAATGTTTAGTACGGTCTTTATACTAACGTTCCACAGTGATGAGATTCATGCACTGATTATGTTCACCATTTTGTCAGCCAGTGCTCTCACTTGCACATCTGTTCATTGCAGGGGAGAAAGCAGTGACTGGGCTGGAGGCACCAACATCTGTCACCACCGGTGTCACTGCCAGCAGCTGGTCAGGTCACACAAATCCTGGATGTTATAAAGGGGACGTATCTGTAATGGGTCAACTATAAATCAGGACGTGTATTCGTGGGAGGAGTTTTAATGTTCTTTGGTGTACGGCTCTTCTCTGCTGCAGCCGCACTTGGGCCTGTTTCTCACAGAGCTGTGGCTGCAGAACGATGACATGCAAGTAAATGTGTGGCTGCAGTTACCTGGAGTGACCCCACTCATACCTTCACCTCCCTCTCTGTGTCACTCATACCTCCACCTCCCTCTCTGTCTCACTCATACCTCCACCTTCCTCTTTGTCTCACTTCCTTGAATTCTCTTCTCATCAGTCTTTATCCTCCCACAACACACATCTCCCCAGCTCTTCCCTCTCTCTCTCTCCCCCCTGTATTGTCAGTTGGCAGGCTGGTTGGCTCAAGCTGGCCAACCTGATGCCCTTCTGCAGCAGGCACCATTGGCAGCACTTGGCACGCTCTGCGGCTCACTGAAATTCACTGAGCACAGACATTAGCTTACTCGAGTGTGATACAATTAAACTGATGTTTAAGCTGAAATGCAGAGGAAATGGGAGTTGTCTTGTTTAATAAACCTAACATGGTAATCTGCAAGATCAAACCCACAAGAACATTTAATATGAGGGGAACTATGATTTGGTTATATAAAAAGTGGATAAGTTAAGTTAGCTTTGGCAGGTACTTAGCCTTTCAATAAGAAAAGATGCAGGGATGACCCAAGGAGTGTAAGAGGCCAGATCTACGTCTCCCAGAACAAGAACAAGACAAGGGTGTTGGCCGGACTGGTAAGAGAAAGAATAGCTCCTAAATGGAAAGTGACAGTTGTGATGGACATGGCAAATGAAGACGGAGCCTCCAGGAGGTCTCTGGGCAGGTGTCAATCACGTCAAACAGACTCACACCAAATGAGTACAGAAAAGCAGAAGCGCACTCCTCTGACTTAGGATCTAAGCAAATGTGATGCTTTCCAGTTAAATGAAAAATGTATATATTAATGAAAAACCTGCAGTCTCTACACGTTTATCGAAGGATCAGTCTCCTTCAAGCTCCGTGGACTTCTTCTAATTTGCCTGCCATTATTCAAACAAGCAGAGAGGAAGTTAAACTGCTGTCCTTTGTGAATTCCTTTTACTGTATATAATTACTATTAAAAATCCGTGCTGCCAATGGAATTGCATCTTGTGTTATCCAACATAAAGCTGCATTCAGCAACTTTGTATGCCTGAAGTAAAAGTGAGAGATAAATGTTTGAAGCATTAAAGTCTTGAGAGATGTTATCACTCATATTGGTGTAGCAGTAGTACAACAGCACTCACGTATGACCTAAATGTTGTTTTGAACAAGGTGAGGAAATTCTTATTGCAGCTGCACTGCGAGTGTTAGTGTTGCTGTTTTAAAGCGAGCTTTATATTGATTTGACAGGAAATCTGCCACTGACCACACCAGACACCACTCATTTATTCCTTTTGAGCTCAGACATGACTGCAACCATCAAGCAAACAAACACCCAACTACTGGCTACTGGGAGCAAATGCCAGGATATGTGGTTCAAACGTGGGCGGAATCAATGTAACAGCAAATTGGATTTGAAATTTCTCAAAGTCAATCAATGCATCTAGAAGGTGGAGCTTACTATAGCTTTGATGGATGGTGCTCCTGCACGGCCTCTTGTTCTAATCTACACAACAACAGGCCGCATCACCGTGGATGTATTAGTTAACTGGCTGTAACATGGCTGAAAAGACATCATTGATGACTCCATTAAAACTACAGATGTAAACGGAAAATGGACTAAATTTATACAGCGGCTTTATCCCAAGAGTGGTGTAAAGAGCTTTTCCATGTGTCACATTTGCACACACACACACACACACACACACACACACACACACACAC
>NTHP01000228.1:879376-928194 GCA_003416845.1 Oplegnathus fasciatus | reverse complement strand
CCCAACATAAAAAAAAAAAAAAAAACACAGTATAAGCCCGTGGCCTGTCTTTGCTTTCTCCTTGTCGTGTTGACTCTCCCTCCCTCTCCTCCTTCCCTGCTTCCTCCCCGCCCCACGCCACCACCGCCGAGCGAGCGCCAGTCTGCCCCAGCTGGGATTTTAGACGCGGGGAGTCGAGCACGGCGGGATGGAGCAGCAACTTCCCTCCACTCTCCCGCTTTCTCGCTCTCTCTGGCTGTCTCTCTCTCTCCCCCAGAGCATCTTCTGCACCACTGCTCTGCCACCATTAATTCATCAGTGCAAATCTCCTGCAAACTTCCTAAATAAACAAGTGTGCTGACTTCTGCTCCTCAACACACACATACACACAGGTCACCCAAGTATAGACCTCCTCAGAAACAACACACACACTCTCTGAGTCGCTGTCCAACACACTGGACGATGCTGTATTGATATCTGCTCCATGATCTAGATGGAAACAGACAGACACAGCCTCTCTTTGTGTTTGACCTAATAGCTGCTGACACAAATACTTGTTTTCTAATTCAGTGCCCTCCAAAAATGGAAGCGCAGATGTGAACCTGTTTAATGATAAGTTGCTAATGAGTTTATCCACTCTGTGATTCACATCTGTTTTGTTTACCTCACTCCACGATGAAGCCCCTCAGGGAAGCATGCACAGTAACACCAATCTCCATCTAAAAGAGCTGGGTAAACAAATCGCATGCTCTTGTGTACTGTGTTAATTTACAGTAGTAGATAACTATTTGGGAAGCTCTCACTGTTTGCTTTGCATATTTAAAAAAAAACAAAAAAACAAACCCTACAAAAGCAAAATGAAAGAACAGAATACAATTGAGAAGGAGAAACAACAATCCTCCTCACTCTAAACTCTACAAGAGGAAAGACTGAAGAAGTTGACCGATATAATGAGATGAAGTTGGATTTAAAACAATGCCAGTCCATTCCTGGAACTTCTACAGTCACCGATTTGTCTCCAGCAGGTTTAAGTAGATCAACCTGGTCACACGCATTTTTGATAAGGATCCCTTAAATTTGGTCATTAAAGAGTTGTGACCAAGATACTGACTGCTGTAAGATGCAGGGCATTTTACAAAATAAACTTGTCTGTGCTCTCTGGTACACAAACTATGTAATGGTGACACTGTTTCTAAATGATCTCAAACGTATCTTTGGCATTTCTGTACTGCAATTTCTTGTTATTATCNTCAAAGTGATTTTAAAATTCACTGTTAATATTTTATATTACTGAAAGAAAAAAACTTTTTGGGGAAATATCAGAAATGCTCCTTTAACCTACAAGCCACTGGGTGGGCGGGCCAGTGTAAGTGTTTGATTGACAGCTGAGCCAGCAGATGCACAGAAACGAACTTGTGCTGGTAACTGTAGCTTACAAGCTAAGGAGAGCCAGCATTTTGTCCGCAGTGATGCTGAAAAATAAGGACTACACCTTATGGCATCCAAACTGACTAGTTTCAACTGCTTTATGCTAACAAGTACAAAATGAAATGATTTAATTGGCTACATGCAGACAAACGACTGGGGAACAAATGCATTCTCAGTGTATGCAGAGACTGGGGTGCCGTCATGAAATTAAAAAATATAAAAGATCTTAGAGGCAAACAAAAAATCTCCCTTTTCAGTCCTGATGTCATTAACAATACAGGTGTGCATGAAAAAAAGACATTCATTGTCATTTAATTTCGGTTGGAAAAAGGCACGACTGTCCATACATAAGGCACACTTGCAAACATGAAGGATGTTTATGACTAAAGTTTAACAGTCAATGCTTCAACTTTACTTTTTTAGCTTACATAACCTTAACAGCTGGATATTTGTCAGAGTTTAATGTCTTTAGACATGTTTAAAGAGCTGACTGCACACACACACAGCATGTTGTTGCTCTAGGGTTCAATGTTAATCACAACCGAAGGAGAACAATGCAGCTGCCACATGCATGACTTTCAAGGTGTGACCCTCTCATACACACAAACACTGACATCTAAGAGCAACACACAGCGACGTGCGACTCACTTCTTATTAATTCATGTCTAATAATCAACAAACAGAAGAACACATACGTTGCTGCATAATTCAGCATTTTGAACTCCCTTTCTGTTTAATAAAACATGCAACAAATCCGACCATCAACTGCACGTACCCTTGTACACAAATACTGTACTGTACACCACACACAGTATATGCTCCCCAAAATACCAACAGTATCGCTCATCCTTTCAGGTGAAGCCCCTTCCTCATCAATTACTTTCCTCATTGGGAACAGATGGTGCCGTTCGGTCAAATGGTTGAGAGATGAGGACGAGAAGTGAGGAGCGGAAACTTCCCAGCTAACGCCGGCTCTGCAAGTGTGTGTGTGTGTGCGCCTGCACAGACGCATATGTCATGTTAAAGGACACGTTCATCTGAACAGATTTACTGTGGTGATCCCAGGCATCGTTGAGTATTTATGATCCCTGTGGACTTCACACATGCCGGCGTTGACATAACATACAGCATTAAGGACGCTAAAGTGATCGCCATCCAGCTTCAGATGAATATTATTAAGCCACAGGAGTGTTACTTGTCAGGAAGTGGAGTGGTTGTAGATTGCCCTTACATGCCACATGTTCACCCTGCAGTTGGAAAGTGTCCTGAATTCTGATGTTTCTCCTTTTTATGTGACATAGATTTGATTTGACATTCATGTGTACACCATGTATCCTCAATCTTAAACTAATCCGATACATGTATGACCTGTGGCCAGACGACTGAACTCTAAACTGTCAGATTATGTGGTTTTCATGTTGCTTTCCATGGGAATGTGTCACATCTGATGAGAAAATATGTATGGTATATAGAGTATAATTACTCAGGCAGCAAGTGCAGTTTTAATAGGCATTAGCAGATCACAGCAGTTCAAGAGCTACATGGCCATATGCCCTCTTCCTCTCCTTGTCCTCCCCGAACTTTCATCAAACGGTTTATCTGGGCCACCAGGAGCCTTCCTGCACTGAAATGCCAAATCCACTTTTTTCTGATCAAAGTGGATTAAAGGTACAGTGGTGAAGATTAGAAACATGTCCTGGAGTTCTCACTTCATTTGCTCTGCCAAAGTCTGCGTCAGCTGAGGTATCTGTGTGTACGTGTGGACCTACTTAGCACGCCAACAGGGCACCAGGTCCTGACCAAAACATCAAGACCCAGATCCAATAAAGTAGCAATAATAAGAATCGAATGAGGATGGACACTGCCCCGGGTAAGGCGTGGACTTACAGTACATGTTACCTGGGAACTTGAGTTGTGTCTTCCTTGCAGGTTTATTTAAAGTAGGTGGTAAGGGGTTCAATATGCTTCAAATGAACTAGGTCGTACGACGTGTCTACGACGACGTCCGACTGCAAAAGTTTTTGTACCTGTTCCAAATGGCCACACTAGAAGGCCTGTCGAAAAAGCCTACTGATGCGTGCTGATGCATCTGTGGGTCTATTCGCGCTGCACCAGGTGAATTTGTGTCTAATCGCATCTTCCCATTGACCTCCAAAATTTGCTTCACGCTCTGTCTGAACATACTGTTAGACGATCAAAACTTGCCCTTTGTTCGAAGCATACTGAGGCCTGAAATTAACATGACAGGGCAGCAAAAATAATCTGTTTTCACTACATTTGTGGCTAAAATTTGAAATCATTCTCTAAGGCCCCATTTACATTTCAAGTGTCTCGTATCAGGATGAGATGAGATTTAAGACACTTTCATTTACAGTCGGCCACATATATGCGTCTTTATCGGCCAGATCACACGTCTGATTGCAATCCATCTTTGTTTTCCCGACTACATGCAAATCAGTGTCAGTCCTGATGCATGTAGCTGAACAATGTTTAGCTAGTGTTAGCTAACAACTATCTATAGTCTAACACAAACAAATTAATTGTATTTATGAACAATGAGCAAGAAAAGTTGTATCATCTTAAACTCACGCCGCTCTCTACCCCACCACAGCAGCTCGGCACGACTTCTATTTGATCGTAGCCTACATGTAGAAATGGCTGGAGTGGTTTTTCCTTGTGTATTTAATTAGACAGAGAACAATGGATCATTTCAGTGTAACTTAAGCTTAACTTCAGCTGCCAGTATCACAAACACAGAGACAGACCACGGATGTATTAAAAAACAATGTGAGTGGCTATTCTCACAGACTGCTTACTGAGACAGTTACACTACGGGAGGAGTAAATATTACATATGCATCTTGGAGAGATGGGTGCATTTACACCTTTTCACCATCTGGCTATAATGTGTCTCGACACAATCGGATTTCAATCTGTCTTGAATGCATCTTGGGTGCACTTAGACTTTTTTGAGATCAGATAACTATTCGATCCGCCCAAGACACATGAAGTGAGTAAGTGTGTAAGATTTAAGCCTTTCTGATCTCTCTTACAATGAAATCTGGTATCCAATACAACCAGACAATGAGCATCATATAGAGAATTCACTACTACTGTGTAAAAGTTAATGACCAAACATGACAGCTACTGGTATCAAGCACTCCCAGCAAAAAAATAATATTGTGAAATAAACGTCCGTTTCTCATTTTTATCACAACTAAGTTCTTTATTCCAATATATCCATCACTGCTCTCTGTGGCTGGTGAAGCCGCACTGAAGCTTTACGATTATTTAGCCAGACGGTCCTGATTTTGTGTGTTCATACAATAGCAGAGAGATGATCTTGCAAATGCGTGACGTGTCTGTGAAAAGCTGGTGTGTAAAGTGACACACAGCTCGTTCCACTTCAGAAGGCCCGTCATCGCAGCCTAATGATGACTGTACCATCTGGTGTTAAAAATCAGACGAGTATTTTCAATTGGCCTATTAAGACGCTACAGCCACTGCTGAAAAATTACCTGTTCCTTGATGAATGCTTTCAAACCCATCTCTGACAAACCAATTGTTTCCTCCACAATCCCACTAAGCCTTTCAAATCTCTCCATTCTGCTCTCCTGGGAGGAAATGCCAGTGTTGTCGACTATGTCTTTTCATTTAGAAATAAAACCCTTCTTCCCCAATCCCCTAACAGAATCGATTGAAAGTGGTTCCAAACCACTATCAGAAAGGGTTTGAGCCTTGTTTGAAGACAGAGAATTCTTGGAAAATCAAGTATTCACCAGAGTACTTAAGGAATTTGCTATTAAACTGTTCAAAGCTCAAGCTCTGGGAGAAGCTCTTACCAGAAAAAGCCTTGCTATTAGTTTTCCTTTGATTTACTTGCTAAAGAGCCCCAATACAACAAATAGGCCTCTCCACTATTTCCCTTCAACAGTGGTTTCCATTTGCACAGCAGAATCCATGATTATGCTTGTAGCTTTCTCTCATTATGCCTTCTCTTCCTTCAAAACAAACCTCAATTTACAATAAAGCTACTTTTTAGACACCATTAGTGAAAGAAATTGCTTTAGGGTAAAAAGGAGAATCAGTGAAAAGAGTTGGTACATACCCAGCAGGTTTCAGAACGGGTTCCATTGACTCTTGTGCAGGGGAGATAATGGAATCGATCTCTCAAACTGCTTAACTTAAGCATAGGAAAAGGCTTGTCATGTGACCTTGTCCTCATTAGGAGAGTGGGGCACTGTGCTAATTTATTTACCCAATATAACCCAGACAAGCAGGGACGCACCGACAGAACAAGGAGGAGGAGGAGGGGGAGAGAGGGAGGCTTGAGCTGGCCAAGCCGATTTCAGCCTGTGACCGATAACTAAGCCAAGACCTGAGGGGTGGGAGGAGGAGGAGGAGGAGGGAGTGTGTGTATGTGGGGAGGTACAGTAGATGGGATGACAGAGGAAAAGATTGAGATGGACAGGACGGAGAGGAAAAGGATGGGAAAGCTGTCAAAGCTAGCAAAACAGAGACAGCAGGCTAGTGATGCAGAAGCAGCAAAGGAGAGAAGAGGAAAAAGATCCAGGCTTGGTCGGGATGGGATGCGGGTGTGCTGTGTGCCGTGTTTTGCCTGGTCCTCGCTGTGAATCCCGGGTGGCAGGGCTCCAAGGCCGTGTCATTTGGGTCTGTTCCAGGTGGTAAAAGCATAAGGGCTCCTGGTGGCAGAGATGTGCCACACTCAGCCATCTGGTGATGAGTCACTCTGTCTCTGCTCTTGTTTGCTCTGACTGGGCACAAGATTGCAGGCCATCAATGTGTGTGTGTGTGTGTGTGTGTGTGTGTGTTTGTGTTTGTGTCCCTTCAAAGTATCACCCTATTTATTGCGATGGCAACTCAGCAGAGACGTAATCAGTAGGAGCTGAAAGTATCTGGATTCCATCTGCGATATGGTGATGAGAGAGGCCTTGACAGCTCATTTAATTTAGCAAGGTTGTGACCCTCTAAAATAAAAGTCCTGTGTATCAAACAGCAACGGGGGCGTATTACCAGAAGGCGCCATGAGTGTGGTGTCACATATTCCATTCTAGCATTAGAAACAGAGGCAGAAAATATGTTAACTGAGATGCTAATTTGGTAAAAATTATAAGGTCATGAGGCCAACAGCCGTGAAAAGGCAGAAATGTACGCATCACACACAGCATTCTAGATAGCAACATGGCTTAAAATGCATCCGTGTGCAGCAAATAAAATGCGAAAAGTATGGGAGACGGGCTGGAGGCGCTGCACACAGCAATCTCCCCAGTATTGTGCATGCCTGATGGCGGCATGCATGCTGCCTCCTAGATAGATGCAGCCAACTAACAACCCTGTTCCTGTGTGACAGCTCCACTCCTCCAGGCCTGAGCTGACCCAAATCTATATTTTTCTCCGCTTTACCCACAATTCCACATCCGAGGCTGGGGCAGTGGGCACTCCACTCTCTCAAATCCCAGTACCATTGCTCATACAATTATCATGCTGGGGACACTGGTTTAGCCACCATACTTCTACTGCCCCCTATCCTCCATTATGTAGCTTTACTTCACTGTACAGATAATTACAGTACATACAGTTCAGTGAGTCCTAAAATCATATTTTCTTACATGTGAACCAATCTAAAAGTGAGAGTATTTAGTCTTTAATAGAAATTAACTTGTTTGAAGAAGTTTTTGGAAATAAAACAGATATAGCAGGAGCAAGAGAATTGAAACTTGATTTTAGAAAATACCTGCATAGGCTGAAATTATTTTATCTGCATTTGCATATTTTTCACTTTTTCCACTGAGAAAATAAAGCTTAGAAGGACTCAGTTACAAACAAAAATGACGTCTGCACATTGTGCGTGGAATTGCAAGGAGATGCCAAACATCCAGGGGAAAGTAATACAGACCTTTTCTCTCTACTCTCTTTTTCTCGTCTTTTTCCTAAAGATCTAAAACTATCAAAATCGAAAGTAAAATTGGTAAGCCATTGCATCCTATGGGGAAAATTGTGCATTTGCATTGCCTTTCAGTGGGAACAAACTGAGGCCTTTCTCACAGCAGACATGTTAACTTAACACAGCAGGAAAAACACAGGCGTTGCCAACAACATTAATGATGGCTTAGTTGTCTTCAGTGAGCCAGCATGCACAATAGGAACATTTTAAAAATGAATGCATGTCCTATTACATTCTAACTGTAAATAGAAGCAACATATGCAACACGTTCTTGTGCAGGGATTCAAAAGCTTGTAAAAAAGACACGATTCGACACGGGTCACAAAATGTCAAAGTAGTGTTCTGTCGTGAAACGGCAGCAATAAAAGCTGCAGAGTTAACATTTCCGTTAGCTCCACATCCATCTATCATTGTCATGGAAACTCAATAGCACCTCTGGCAAGACAGAGATAGATAGTTGCTGGCTGAGGACTCACACAGTGAATCATAATTGGACTGGTATCTTTCACATTTAGCAAATTAAGCATTGTCTCTATGTCATTCTAATCTCATAGACCTGTAGCCAATGTTTGCCAACTTAGACTTAGACTTCACTTTATTGATCCTTTTGGGATGTCTTCCTCAAGGAAATTGGATGTCCAGTAGCATACACAGGTATAAAATACAATATAAGATAAACATAGACTCTTAAGATAAATATATAAAATAGGAAAATAGAAAACTGTAAGAAGTCAAATTAAAATTAAAATATTGCACTTAAACGGTTGATAGAAGAAGGGTGTCCAGATTGTTATTAACTGCACAAAGAAATACACTTATTTCGTTCTCCTGTTTGCAACCATGAGGTTGCTAGTGGAGACAAATTTCTAAGCTTTAGACATGCTGGTAGGCGGATTTCTTACCTTTTGACAGAGCCAGGCTTGCTGTTTTCCCCTGTTTCCAGTCTTAAAGCTAAGTTAAGCTAACCGGCTTCTGGCTGTAGCTTCATATTTAGCCTACAGACATGAGAGTGGTATCAGTCATCTCATCTAACTCTTGGCAAGAAAGCGAATAAGAATGTTTCCAAAAATGTCAAACTATTTCTTTAAAGAGAGACTCTGCAAGCTTTTAAAAGAAATAAAAAAGAACTTTTAAATCAAATAAAAAGCTGAATTCATAAGCTGGCTCATATCCACAGCCTGGGGTAATGGGATTTTGGGACCTTATTTAGTCTGGTATGATCAGTTGCTTATGGTGGCTAATGCTGACTAACTTGTATTGCTGTGTAATTAACATTACTGAGACAGTTGACTAACTTGATGACTCCTCTTTACTTGTATACGGTTACACCACATTTTAGCATTTACCATTATGCTGTAATTGTCATTTGTGGCAACAGCGGCCACAAAAGTTACACAGTCTCGCTGTAAGGTAAAAGATCATACAAAGCCAGCAGAAAAACTTAAAACGTTAAGAGTGGGTATCTGGTCTCAGACAGTCTCAAACAAACACCTAGTCAGTTAAAGTCAGTCAGTGACGTTAAGTATACTTCAAATCGACTCTACTGTCTTTGTACTGGCCATCAGTAGCCTGGTAACAGAGTCATATGCCTCAGCAGTTTTTATGGCTGACTAAACCACAAGGCTCTCCGTCACTGTGAAACCCTGCCAGAGAACTGCAGACAGCAGAATGAAGAGGTTGGGACAATCTCAGGCCTCCATCTTTGTGAAATATTTTGGGTAATGAAACTCTCCCTGGCCCATCTGTATTCTGGCCCGATTTGAGTTGGGCAGTGCATAATGATGTTTCTGAGCAGAGGGTGAAAAATGGTTGAGCACTGTAATGCCTTCCTGACAGACAAGCACTGCAGAATACTGATCTACCTGCCTGGATGTAAATAACTTAATGGAGTGAGATGTAAAAAGGAAACTCAAACTCTAGGAGAAGAAAAAAAGGCCGATAATATCTGAACAAATGCAGTGTTGTGAAACAAAGGAAAGCATTTACTTTTGCAAAGTATTAGTTTGAGTCTAAGTATGATGAAACAGTTTGTAATTGCTCAATGGTGGATGACCAATACAACAACAGCAGTACTGCACCCTGTTATCTGTGTGGACTGAGGGATAAATACCAAAACAAAGGCTCCCTTTTGACTTCTCATGCACACAAAAGGTATAGATTTAAAGTCCAACACTGAATCTATATTTCATGCCATCACTCTCTCTCCATTTCAGACTCTATATTATCCATCCATTTTCTATACATCCTGTGCAGGGCTGCAGGGTGTTGGAGCCTCTCCCAGCACACATTAGACAAACTCTCTACTTTACAAACAATCAAAAAGTGCTGCAGTCATTTTGTCCTCAGAGGAACAGATGGCTCTTCTGTGCTATTCTTGTTCTTTAAGTTCTCTGCGCCTTATTCACAGACAGGATCTTGTCACACCGTGTTCAATAGTTGTGAAAGAGTCACCATATGTAGGCCTATATAATAAAGGATATAATGGTTGATATACTGAATCAGCACACAGCAGAGCATCTGGACACCAAAGAGCAGTTTGAAGCTTTCATCTACACTATAAGTTTTGACTTTGTTTCTAGTTTTTTTTTTTTTTTAAGCTCTGTGTGACACATTACATGTATTGTAATTACTGATGATTGAATTTATGTATTTGATTTATTCTTTTTTTGTGGATTTTTAGCTTTTTTTGTCATGATGAGATTTTGTACTGGAGAGTGGGCGGTAACATGGTGATGAAATATCCTATACATCTGTTGAGTAAAGAACATTTGGCACAGGGAGTAAACCGCAGCATACATTTAGGATGATAAAATTTGAATACAGTACAGAGAATAATGTTTTATAGAAGCATAATCTTCATCTCGGAGAATAGAAGCGCAACAGAAAGGTGAAAGGTTGTTCCTTCCCCGGTCCCCCAACCAAATCTTAACACTCTAAGGTGTGGGGAAAGATGCAGAATTTATTCCAACAAAATACAATATCGCAAAGAGATTTTTACACATTAACATATTTTACTTATCTTAACAACCCCGGAAAATCTTGTTTTTGCTGCCTCCAGTCGTCTAACTTCTTACCTTGCTGCAGTGATGTACATGTGTACTCCTGGACACTGTGACATCACCTTTGGGTGTGGTTACAGATGCAACAAAGCTTCTGAACACACCCAACCACACCTATGAGTGACGCTGGGTGGTCAGAGGGGAAACAGGTTGAAAAACTATTAACCAGAGAGGGCAGTGAAACACCGCTTTTTAGCCTGCTGTTAAGTTACTCTTTAAACTATGTAGAGGTATGTATATATGTATGTGTATATGTATGTGTATATATATATATATATATATATATATAATGTTATAATCGATGTCTCAGTTCTGACTTTGTATATGTGTTACAGAAGGACGTCTTGCTTGTATTTTAGAGCTTTATCTCCATCTCTCTCTGTGATGTATCAAGTAAAGCCTGTGACAAGGGAGCAGTGGAGAATGGGCTTTTAATCAGAAAGGCCAAAGCCTGTAGAGGAGAAGGGGTGGGGCTGGCGGGGAGGAGTGGGCATTACATAAATAGTTTTATGTTGCATCAAAATTCATTATGAGACCAGACATTAATCTTGTCAGATTTATATTTAGAAAGGGCTTACATCATGATGGCAAAGCAGGTTAATACTTTACAGCATACAAGCACAAAAACATTTGTTTATGTAAGCAACAACAGCCCAAAAGTCAATATTTACTAGTAAACTGTTTCTCTTCTTACTGGCCTCTATTGGTGACCAAAGGAAGTGCAACAACATTAAACAACAGGTGTGTCACAGTTTACAGTAGCCTTAAATTACAAGACAAATAAGGGTTCTTATTTTAGTTTCCAAACAGAAACATGCAATATATTTCATATATTTCACCAGGAAAAATGTAGGGACATAAAACTGCTTGTTTTGGCTTGAGATCCAAACCTTTAACCACTTCCAAACCTCTTCCAGACGAACATACTGTGGTCATTTTGTGCTGTGATACGGTAAAAATCTCACTACTTGCACCTTTAACCAGTTCCCATGTGTGAATGTTGTGGCGGAGGATGCAGTCATCCCAACACTCTCATGAGAGATGGCACCTTTCAACCAAGAGTCATAAAAGAGAGACACACACACACACACACACATACACAGACAGACAGACAGACAGACAGACAGACAGACAGACAGACAGACAGACAGAGAGAGAACAAATGATGCAAAGTCTCCGTGCGCTGCAGCTGTTTGACAGCCTGGAATGAAGATGCTCAGTGACAACGCAGCCCTGTACATCACATAGAGCACACAAAGGAGACAATACTGCATGTGTCCCTGGGCTAACCGGGAGGAAAACTGAATTGTTTTGACATTTATCGCAGACAGCCGATAGCACAAAGACATAAAGATCTCAGGGGTGAATGATCTCGTCTTTTCTAGAGATCGTTTTCCTCATTTATGGAGTAAAACATGTTTTTGTGTGCATTTACGCTCATTCTCTCTTACACACACACACACACACGTTCTTCCTGGATTCCCTCTCACTCACACCTCAGAGCAGGTCTGATTTCCCTGTGTGTACACACACACACACACACACACACACACCTCTGCGGGTGACTACTCACAGGTACACCAAGAGATGAATCTTCATTAGCGTCAGAAATCACTGAATAATTTATAGCTAATCAATTTGAGACACACGCACATTGAATTAGCATTTGCAATGTTTCCTGCTGAGCTTCAGAGTCTCGTTACAATTTCACCAGACTATTGATTTTAAAGACTGGATAAAGCATTAAATTCCCCCATTTCTTAGAGGAATCATTTTAATTTATTCTGTTCTTAGAAGTTGCTCCAGAAAACAGACGATTTCATAGAGACCGAGAATATCGTTTCCAACTTCCACCACACAAGAACGGCTTCAACTACACTTAATGCAATTATTCAACAGTCAAATGTATGTTTTCCTCCAGTATGAGTCATCAAACATTAACTACAGGCAGAGTTCAATGGCATAAGTACTGACACCATGGGGTGAAAACTGAGGGCTAAAGAGCCTCGCATACTGTGAGAGAGAGTTTCTGGTATGGCTCCAACTGCGTCCTTTACCCATTCGATTCCGATGATTCTGACATAAACACTACAGACGTTTGCCCTGAGCACAGCAGCAGATCTCTCCTCTACCACTTAACCAGACACTAATTTCATTTATTTCAATAAAATTCCGAAACAGGCTTAAACAAGTCTCATTATGTCTGACTGGCAACAGAGTCTACGAGAAAATATATTCTACCCCTGAGCTCGTGCTCCTGAATTATGTATGCAACGGAGTGGATGCACCGTATTCTGCTACACTAAATGACCTTTCATGATAATTGTGGCCATGTGTCCTTGGGCTTTCAGCCTGGGAGTGGATATTATGCAACTGGGATGACTACACTGGACTATATGTTAGTTTCAAATGTCAAACGTGTCAAGGACAACAAGGCCGGATGAAGAGTGTCTCTTTTGTTGCATCCTTTAGGGAAGCGGGCACAGTATGCTGAGATACCTCTGGCCTGATAAATGAATTTCCAACATGACTCAACCCCAGAGAAGACAGTCTGGGATTCTGCTCCCTCCTAATGAAAAGATGTTGATTGCAATTATACACAAGACTCTGGTAGTAATCACAGTGTGCATGCATGTGTGTCCCTGTTTCCTTTTATGCTTTCTGATCTCCCGTCTCTTTTCTGTTATACTTTTAAATCTCACTGCCTCTGCTCTTATCAATCTACCTCTCTATATACCTTCTACTTATATACCCATGATACCCATTTACCTATAGACCCATCTACCTATCTACAGTAACTACTGTACATACCCACAATCTACCCATGATCCTATATACCATCCAAACATGATAGCCATGATACCATCTACCTATACCAATACCCATCTACCAATCTACCCATCTATATACCCATGATACCCACCTGCCTATATACACATTTACATCTACCCATATATGGATCTACCCATGACACCCATCTATCTTTATACCCATGATACCCCATCTGCCTATCTAGCCATCTATCCATTTATCTACCCACCCACCCACCTACCTGGGCACCTACCTAACCTTTATAGAAATAAATACCAGCAAATACCAGCAGTTTGACAGCTGGTCACTGTTTTCAATTCTAGTTGCTATTTGTGCCATCAACTTCTAGGGAAAATGTCTAAATCTGATATGCATTATACTGTATTATTTGAATAATTAACACTCATATAGTTATTTTATTAGTCAGCAAGGGTTATTTCAGACTTCTTAAAAGAAACAAAACACCAAATTCTCGAGTCTCAGTGACGTGGTAGGATCATATTAGAAGTTAGAGGGGATTACAAACCTAAAAGCATAAACAACCATTTGTTGAGAAAGACGTTTTTAGCAGTGAGTTATGAAATTCAAAAGCCAAATCCATGCAAGTTTCTCCTTGCATAACCCAAAATCACCACTTTCGAGAATATGCTCCAATGGCATTTAAATTTCCCATCAGCAAAACTTTTGATGTTATCTCGATCCTTTGATAAAGAGCTGATGCGAGCCTGATACCACAGAGTGTTGGCTTTGACAGTATCTCCTCTTGACAGGTTCACAGGTATGGGTCATGACTGCAAGTGTTTCCACTACCTCTGCGTGACATTGAACTCGGGATGACCCTGAGATGGATGGCGAGGAGCACGCTACTATCATGCAGCACAAGCTGTCTCCAAGGACAGCAGCGCTGTCTGTCCTGGCTGCAGTGGTGATGTGATCTAATGGAACTTCATAGGATGTAAAGAGCATGTTCTACCAGCAGATGCTTTATTTCATATCCCTCTGCGGGGCAGCATATCAGGGTTTACCCGGCTTGAACATGTGTGAAACCAATTTCAAACTGTTTGATCAGTTTGGTCCTGGGTAAATCCTGGGTAGCTAACCTTGGTTAAGCTCTAGCAAATACCCCCTGGAGCTATTTGACAGTAAAATCAAAGTCACTTCTCTTTACGTGAACAGTTTTATGTGGAGAAGCTGCAAAATGTTGAGAAATGTTTGCTCCAACAGAGCTTTGCTCCTGTGATGCACTAAAAAAAGGTTTAGATAGGCAGAAGTGTTACCTCTCATTAACAAGGGAACTCCCCTCTGAGCTAATCAGAATACAGTATGTCACCTTGTTTTGAGCATTAACTGACACCCACACTTCCTTTTCCTGCAGACCAATTAGGCATCACTTCCAAAACACAGCAGTTTTATGCATCATTTCCTCCAAGTTTTGTCAAATCTCAGTTAGCGGTAACCGAAAAAGCTTTGACCACAAATCCACATCCAAACAAACTCCAGACCAGGCCAGGTAAGTACTGTAGTAACACATCAAGTGGAAGGAGGAGGTGCGGAGAGAGTTTATTGGCTAAAAATAAGCGCTCTTCCTCACAGGTGGGCTCTCTAAAGCAAACTATTTCCTCCTGTCACATCAGGCAGGGCCAGCTGTGCCTGCAGTTGTCACATGTCACCTTCCATACAGCCATATGGCAACACAAGACGACCTCTGGACGGGCGGGCTGCAGCTGTAACCACAGCCCCCTTTCATGGTGGGAGCATATAAAGTATTAATTGTTGACATCATGCTTTCAGACGCTGATACTCTGTAGAACACTATACCTCTGATTGTAATGAATTTTGACTTTCTGACTAGTCTAATAAAAACAAAATTGGACTTCTTATTTTCCTAACAGCTTCTCTTTCTTTATTTTGACACATGAATTATTTTTACATCAGGTCACTGAGCTTCAAAAACACAAGCAGGGCTCAGTGTCGTCTGAACGGTTTCACTCCGAGGACAACTGTCAAGGTCGTTTACAGCCGTTGCGTAATCTATCAACTTTACTTTAAAGCGAGATGCTCCTTTAACAACAGCAGTCATAAAAGCCTTGTTGGTTTCACTGCACTGCCTTGAGCGCCTGCACCCCTCTCTAGGGTCAGAGAGCCCATCATTTATCAGGCCTTGTTAGAGCCACTGTCAGCGACACACTGACTGCGTGTGGGATGCTTTTGAGGTGGCCATGGATCTGGAAGGATCGAACCTGGGAAGACGACATAGAAACAGAGCTACTGTAGAATACCGTAAGGTTTTAACCCTGTAGCTGACACTGGTGGTATCCCCAGCTGAAACCATCATTCCATCTGAATTATATGAGGTGTTCTTAATGGATGCATGTTCACTGTATGTGGCCACCCCTGTTCTTATACATTTGTGCACTTTTAATTAAGGGAAATCTTATTGTTACAGCATACAATTATATTTTATACAATAGTGTGCTTCCATCTTTGAGGTAACAGTTTATGAAAGGCCCCTTTTTCCTGTTTCAACATGACAATGCCTCTGTGCACAAATCCAGGTCCATAAAGTAAGGATATTACCAATTTGATGAAGAGCTTGAGTGACCTGCACGGAGCCCTGACCTCTTGCCATCAGACTGAATTGCCATTTTGCTTCATGTCATTCTTTCAGCTTAACAATGTGTTCATGTTAGCCAATTTATTGTTAGGAAAGCGGCTATTTTGTTTTGCTTTGCCCCAACCAGTCTGTAGAGTGACACATCCATCCTGCCTACGTTATTTTCAGTCAACGTGGAAGCTGTGTTAGTGGATGTGAGGAGCAGTTAACTTATCGTGTTTCACTGTGATCAAAGAAATATGCTAATGTCAGTTGGTATTTCTGTAAGTCGACAAACAACTACTTTTACAGCTGCGACCAGAAGAGCGGAGGCAATTATAGCATGGCCCATGTTTTTGGAATGACTTGTTTAGCGATCACATACAGATGTAGGTTAATCACAAACGGGTGTCCAAATACTTTTGGTCATATACTGTAGTGTCAGTCGTCCGTTTTATGGTATCATTTCACAATCTTGTTTCATTTTTCTCATGACATTGTGAACAACAGGATTGTTCCTGTGTACAACAATGAAAAAACAAGCAGCGCACCTAATTAAAACCCAGAAGAAGCTGCTTTATGAGGGCGAGCGCTGCAGTGGAAAACAAAATGAGGCAAGCAAGAGAAGAGACTGAATACTATGAGTCATTTTCTGTTCCTGGAGATAGGCTCTGTTTTGGCCGGCTGATTAGTGAGATCAGCAGACAGCCTGGTCTGACCTCTCCATTTTCCCTGCATCATTAAAGTATAGGCCAGCTTTCTTCTCTGGATGGATACAATCTGTTAGCGTACATCAATTCCTTGACCAAGAAGAACAAAGCTCATTACAGCTGAGGGTCTGTGGGTATTCAGAGGAAAAGTGAGCAGTATCATGGTCTCTATAATTGAACATTCGTGCCCACACAGCACTGACTCTCACTCGCTGTTAACCTGTCAGATGTCAACATTAGCAAGTGATGCTCCATTTATGCAGACAATGACTGTATGCGCCGCTCTCTGCAGGCTATCGGGCAGAATGATTTGTAAAGCCACTCTGCCACACAGACAATTTAATTCCTGACTTAACTGCTGCTAGCCACCCAGTCGTTGCTCTACATGTTCTTTAAATGGGATTCATGCATTTCTCAGTACCACACTGTCACATCAGCGGAGAACCGTTGTCAAGGCCCACATGGAGAGAGTATCGAAAACATATGATTTGTATGGCAGGGCAGTAGGGACGGGTCTCTGGGAGAGAGGATGTTCTGAGAAAAACACGGGCAGGACATCAAATATGGATGTTTCAATTTCACAAGCCAAGCAGAGTGAAAATGAATATATGATGCTGGCATGCTCATGTTTCTCCGATCACCTCCTTCATCAGAAAGACTTGAAGCATTTCTGATTCGGTTAGTGAATATTTGCCTCCAGGGGAGCTGTTGAGTATTTCTTCTTATATCTTTTGTACATTAAAAAAGGCACAACCTCAATATTTTTGCTAATCATTGACTAATGTCAAAATTGTAAACCATTACATTGTAAAAACACTATCCAGGATTCCTACAATTGACCGTTCACGAAGTCCGCCCCTCTTAGTTTTGCCTGTCAAGCCTTCCGTTCTCAAACCCAAATCCAATTAATGGGGGAATCCTGGGCGTTTCTTCGATTTCAGCTATTTCAGTGGTAGTAGTGCTAATTTACCGCAATCATAACAGGTGAGCAAGCAGTTGCTGCTGACTCTGTGGCACAACTCTTCTTGTGTTTGAAGTGCTAAAGCTGGTGATGACAGGCCCCGTCTCACCTCCCCATTTTAATTTAGCTGCGGCTGGTGGAGAACAACCTTCCCAGCACTTAATCAGCACCGTAAGACTGTAAACACATCACACAAGCTGCAATCAGACTACAGAGAGCTCATAGCTCACAGGTCGGGAGAGTGAATTACATTTGATTAGAATTAGATTTAAGAGTTGGCAGCTGCTGGGATGTGGATCAGACACGCATATGCATATACCACCGTACAATACCCATGACTGTAAGACCCAGATACAGACACAGCAGCAGTGTCGAGTCAAAGGGTGGTGCCATTACAAAGCCAGAATAAAAGTTAGAGAAAAGTTATGAGCCTAACTGGAGCAGATGTATTCTCAAAGTCTTGAGAAGAATGCACAGGAGAACGATGTGCAATTCACAAAGTACACATACTGTAGAGTCGGGAATTCATTTAAAACCAGCTCATGTTTTGATGAAAGTCAAATGTTCTTCGCTCTGATACAGATATAGAGCTTGTAAATAGCTTCCATTTTACAGCACTACAGCTCGTCGATTTGAAGATTTGCTGTGACAACTGGGAAATGCAGGGACACGTCTCCTGTAACGTGATTTATTAAAAGGTATTTCATGGTTATTTACAGTGCTCTGCAGTACAGTGTGCACTATGCACTGTATAACATCAAAACCTAATGAGGAGCATATATTACATCTCAATTTGCAGAAAATTACCCAAATTAAAATCAATCAAACTAATGGTGCATTTGGAGGAGGTACAAGTGAGACAGTTCAGCATTACTGATGTTACGGACACAAAAATTAATTTCTCTTTTAATTCATCATTCCTTGTCTTAATATATAATGGCAGAACAACAGTGCCTTCACACATATAATTTCACAAACCAGATGGATGGATTCAGCCGTGTTAGAGGTTTTCCAATAGCATCTATTCCTTCTTCTAATATGCAAGTAGCTGTTTTTATTTTGCATTTTTATTTTATGCTTGATTATATTTGACTTTATTTTGTTGAACACTGGCAATTAAGTGTGAATACATTCATAATGTATTACATTATTAATAAATTACAGTTATAATTTATTAACTAGACACATGGGTCATTAACCTTTAAATTATATGGAAATCGTGAACTAAAATCTTAGACATAATTGACAATTATTTTCTGATTTTGGACCTACTTTACAAATCACCTGAACGCTTATAGTAAAACACATTATGTCCTTCGGTATATCAGCTTTGGAAAAGGATAACAAACCTGCCCTGAGCTCTAGCTGTCTTTATGTTTTAGCTTTATATGTTTCCCATACCATGACTCGCGTCATCTATTCCTCGCCCCCCTGTGCACAACGCCTCATTAGTATGAATCTGCTGTACAGAGGCTCACCTCATGTACAGTCACATAATGTCCACAGAGCACTCAGTTATTGAACTTGACCTTATTTCATCGCTCTAATATAATATTTCTTTCGGTGTATGCCGTAGTGTTCAGGGCGCCACCACATTATCTAACTCTCTTCTTCTTTTATGATGAGTCACAGGCCCAACCTTAGGCAACACAGCTCAGGAAAGGGGGAGAGATGTGATTTGAATTCAGCAGCAGTCAGGAGGAGATGGAGGGAAAAGGGCAGTTTATTTTAAGATGCCTCTGTACCACTGGGTAGGTTTGTCAGAAATCATTTAGAGACGCTCCAGTGGAACTTGAAAATAAGATGAATATATATGTGTATGTATGTGTGTGTGTGTGTGACTGAGTGTGTTTTAGGGGCAAAAATGATCTCAAAAGCATGCAGTTTTTCTAAAGTGCATAAATCAAGAAGCGCCACAGGAATTAAAACATCAGGCTGCATTTTATTGGTGCTTTTTTGTATTTTTTTAAATACTGGTTAGTTGATTGTCCCTCTGCTTGTTTAAAATGTACTGGCTATGCATCCTACATGTTTGATGATACTAAACTTTAAAGGATTTGTTCAACATTGTACAAACATTGACAATGTTTGTCTGCCCGAGTTAGCACAAAAACTGTAAATGGGGGTAAACAGCTAGTCTGGCTCTGTCCAAATGTAACAAAATCCAACTACCAACACTTCTAAAGCTCACTAATGAACACAATAAAAACTACAGTTGTTTGCCAGACTATTTCTGGGAACCTGACGGTGATGACAAGACTCAAGTGTCAGACTCAGGTTAGCTGTTTGACCCCCTTTCCAGTCTTTGTGATAGGCTGAGCTAACTGACTGGCTGTGGCTTCATATCTAGTGTACAGAGTGGTATCAATTTTCTCATCTAACTCTGGCAACAAAGCACATAAGCCTATTTCCTATTACTATTCATTTTTAACAACTTTCCTCCAAAAGCAGGCTACTGTAACATATTTCTTTGGTATAAAGTTGTAAACTATGATCTAAAATGTTTCATGGTCCTAACATCCTGTGTACAGTATGTTTTAACAGTTTTCAAGAGTACTTAAAAAAAACCTGTCCAGCAACTGTTGGTTCAAACCAGAACCTCTCTTATGTCGTTTCTCTGGATAACAGAAGAAAATGTAGCCAAACTGGAGCACATGCTCCAATCTCTACAGCCTTCCAGGCCACTTTAGTTGCACTACTTCAGGGCTGAAGGAGGGAAAGAAAAAGCAGGCTACACAGTGGGGTAAGTGGAGCGAGCAGCCGGCTCCGTGTAGGAGGCTGATGAGCACTGGCGTCTTATTGACGCAGCTACCTTAGCCTTCCTGTGAACCTGTGTAAAATGAGCAGAACTGGCACCTTCTTCCCTCCGTTGTAATATCCACATTCGTCATGAAAATGTCTCAATGCTCTGATTTCTCTACAACTCTTCCACTGCGTGTCAAACTCTACTTTTATACTTGCAATTGGCCGAGAGGGTGTTAGTGGTAGGTGGCTGAAGAGCTTTTTAAGTCAAGAGGATTGCACCTGTACTGTAGAGCTCTTTTGGATATTCATAACAGCTTTGTATTTGACACTGCATTCCCTGACAAATGCAATCAGCTAAAGAGCCACGCGGGGCCGTCAAGACCGCAATGTGTCAGCATCATGATGATGCTTCATTTTCAATTTTCAACTTCTCTAGATTTATCGGTTGTTTTTGTACATGTGTGGGATCAAGAATCATGCTCCCACACCAGTTCTTCTATAAGAAGGAGGAATTGCAGTATTTTTAGCGTTTTAAGATATCAGCTCGAGTGATGACATCGAACATTTACAATGCCATCTGTCGTAAAGCCATAAATCAGTCAATGTCACGCTGGGTTACCTCTCAATGAGGAAAAGCTTGTGGCTTTTAGTTTTTAATAGCGCCCTGAGACCACTATATCTCCTCCTCATACATTACAGAGACATGTAAAGTCAAGCCCATACGAGGGTCTGCTAGAAACCACTACAGGCTATACATCCAATTAGATCAAAGTGAAACTACGAACCAAGCGCCTGATCACGTGACCAACAATAGTGATATTATGGGCCTATGAATCACTGTTAAAACACTGTTTTAGCCTCAGCATAAAGGCTCATTCTGATATGAGGTTTGTATCCTAAATTACAATCACTACTAATACAGTACTAATAGTACTGTTTGTCTGCTGCCAGGATTAGACTGTACTGGAAATTGGAGCTATAAAATGTTTGAAAAATCATACAGCATTTGTATGGTTTCTCAGTTCAATTCTCGTCATTTATTGAACAAAAAAGAGGTACAGATATACTGAATAATTGTTTAATTATCATAGTTTATTTACCACACAAACTGTTTTTCCTCAATTCTCACCCACTCTTTTTTGGGATAACCTTGTAAAAACACCACTATTAAAGGGCTTTTGTCTCAAACCAGATCTGGCAAGCAAATGTTGGAAATGAAGTTTGACCATACAGTACCAACAAATTCACACATCAAAACAACATATTGTAGCCCCAAATTCATCTTTAATGATCCTTAATGTAAAAACACATTTTAAAATGACCAGATGTTTTTGAACTAATTTATTGACTTAAAATTTCAGCTTAGAGTTACACTGTTATACATGTAAATTGATAGAACTGATCGATTGATTTTTTGGAGATGCATGGTTTTCACAGGACAGCACAATGATTAAATTTGATATATGTCCATATCAAAATGTTCAAATTTTGAACACATTCTCATATGTGATATGTGTAACTACATATGACAGATTTATGTAATATGATGTTTGTAAAGATGAATCCTACATTAGTTTTACATCCTACATTGACTACGATGAAGTGTCTCATTTGCATCGTTTTGATTTTGGTAACCTTAGCCCATGTCGCTGTCCGTAGACGCCGTTGTATATCGGTCACTTTTGGAAAAGGCAGAAAAACAAATGATGTGATTTATATTTTAATGCCTCCTGCCAGATAAGGATGAGCTCAGAGCGCATTCATCAAAAAAGCAGAGGCCCTGCAACAATAAATTCAGCCACTGCACTTTTCCATGATCACAAAAATGTCACAGCAGTCAGCAAATTGAGTTAGATGCAACAGCAGTGGGAGATAGCCGTACACGTTGCATATCTGACGCCTAATTGCTTGCTGTTTGAAGCAGTTTTGTCGGGACTCACTGTTTGTTTGTATATATTTATTTATTTTTTCTTAATCTGTCCTTATATAAGATATGGAATAATTTGAGCCACGAGGATAAACGCCCAGACAGAGAAAGACTGCACAGATACAGAGGCAGACTATCTTTGAAATGGTGGCAGTTGTTTTCTTTTCCTCTGGCACTCTCCCCACAGTGAATTACCATGCTTAACAAACACATCCAACCACCCAGAGGTGCTCTCTCTGCTGCTCTCTGGCTACCGCTGGCTGAATCTGTTTGCATGACATAATACTGTAGCCTCAGGGATAAAGAGAGGAAGAGACAACAGGAAGAGAGAGATGCTGTTGGCATTACAAATAACTGTTATAGTGTAAGATACATAGAAAAATTCAAATAAACACCAGCTTTGCTTCCGGTACTAGAGATGCAAATTTGTATGGTCTTCCTGTGTTGTGATGGTGCTGTTGATGTTTTTGTTGTTTCCCCCTGGTTGAGCAGCGTTTACCCTCTGGATGACATTGAGAACTGCTGGTGTTTCAATGCGAGTAATGAAATAAAACGTTAATTTGACTCTTCTTCGGTGTTCACCCCAGGTCAGCGATCTCCTGGGGCACCAGCTGCTGCACCTAGCTAAGCTGCAAACCATCCATCCGGCAGGAGGACGATGGAGAAAGAGGGAATGAAAGAGAAGAACAGAGAGGGAGGGAAAGAGACATACAAAGAGAGAGGTCGTAATGAGGAGGGAGAAGGCCAAAGGGGAAGGGGACTGTACTTGAATGCAACAAGGATATTTATCATATGCCATGGAGTGCAGTGTGAGTACATGCGCTGCACACTTGGGGTTTATGATGTACTCTGCTTTCTATCCTATATGCTAGGGTTGCATCATTCGGGTCAAAATGAGAACAACATAATTAATCTGCAACTATTCTGATAATCGATTAATTGCTTATGTAAACATTACCTGTTGCGAGTTTGTGGAAATTAGTTGGTTCTCTTTGTCTCAGAATATTTTGGGGGTTTTGGACTGTTGGTCAGATGAAAAGAGTAATTTCGGCACATGACCTTGGGCTTTCGGACATTGTAATGGGTATTTTCCCCAATTTTATGACATTTTATAGACCAAACTATGATTGATTAATTGAGAAAACAATCGGCAGATTAACTGTGAAAATACTCGTTAGTTGTAGGCCTACCATTTTTTTTAATGAAAATGCATCCAATCCATATTGTGTTCATGCAGACAAAAGAAACAATGTGATCATTTTTGGTACAGCACACTGTTTTGTTTTGTTTTTGTTTTTTTTAAAGTAGCTCATATACAACTGCATGGAATTCTAAATTCAATACGTCTCTGTAGAGAAAGCAACACATTAGCAGAGCCAGAGCAGCAGCTCTGTCAGTGTCTGCACAGGATGCGTTCAGGCACAGTGTGCGTTCAGAGCCCAACATGCAAAACACACATGAAATTAAAGAAAATAGACTTGTTTGGCTGGCTGTGTAGAAAGCCGTTCCATCAGACGCACGTGAGACAGGCAACTCTTATCTGCTCTTTAGAACACTTTTGAAAATATGTTTTACTGTATGCGTTTCATTAAAAAAAGATAAGAACTGTATCCAATACACAGCTCACTTGCAGCCAGAGGAAGCCTGTGTCCAAAACAGAGGTCTTTTGTTATGCAAAATTTTTTTTTCCATCTCCAAACTCCAACAGGTAGAAGCCTGCTTTAGTCCTGCATGATCCTCAAGGAAAACTCAGTCTGTAGGCTGAGACTGTACATGTGAAATCATTACTGACAAAAAACAGACAGTTGCGGAAAGACATGGAGTACCACTTGTCCTATAACGCATTAATCCCATATTCTGCAGTGGCGACCAGAGCCATACCTTTTGGCTAACTTAAGAGAAGCGGTTGGGCAATGGGCATTTCTTTTTAAGTTTTCCTGGCCTTGATAGCTTCATGATGTTGAATTTCTGTGGCGTTTCAGGTGGTTGTGCAATTTCACGGTGTTATATTTGCTTGCAAAGTAACTTCCTGGATGCTTTTGACTCATCATCGTTGAATCTGGTTCCACACAGCAGACTGCACTTTTTTTCGGTAAGTTCAGCATTTTTAATCAGAGCTGCGGGTGCATATATTTATTTGTTCTTCTTCACCGTCGCTGGGTTTCTGCGACTGACACATTTTTGTTGTTTCTTAAAAGCTTTGTCTTTCACTGCCTTTCCCTCTTGTGTCTCTCACACATGTTTTTTGATTTATTTACATCAATATGGAGTAACACACATTTGTCATTTCTCGATGCAGCTTAGGAAGAAATGGGTAGCACTTAGTTTGATGCAATGGATCTCCCCGCAAATGCAAACACAGCAGAAATGTAACAAAAATGAGATCGCATTGAGGCCTGAATCAAGACTGTGATCTTAATACTATTAATCCTGCAGCCTCACTATATTCACTCAACACATTGAGACACCCGAAATATGCATCCAGTGAAATGCATTCACATCAGCTCTAGCTCTAGCATGTATATGAACAGCAGAAATATCAACATTATCAAACGTATACAGTCCATCAAATGTTTATTCTGGGGTAAAGCTGTCACCACTCAGAACCATTTAAATGGAGAGAGCTGGCAGCTCTATAAACCCACCCCCAGTCATTCTATCTTTCATCTGGCCACAAGTGATGAAAGCCCTAATCTAATCTAATCGAGAGCGCCACACACAAACTCTCTGCATATCTCACTTCATGGATTAACAGAGCAAAGTGGGAAAAGGATGAAAAATAAAGTGAGTCAGATTAGAACTGATCACTTAAAAGCCTTCTGAATGATGGAAGAAGGGGGGGAAAAAAAAAAGTCCAAGCACAAAATTGTTAGGAACCTTCCTATTCTGGAGAGTGGTGCAGCTAGGCTTGCTACCCCCAGCAGTGGTGAAAGCTCGCCTTTGAAGTTGGAAATGGAGCCTGGAACGTAATCCTGTAAAATATAGTTCTAAATAAAGCTGCATCAAAATTTCATTAGCTGGTGCCCATGGCCTGCAGGCTCACTTTCACCAATTTCACTTGGTGACATTCAACCTCTGTACATTGATCTGACATGTGAGGCAATACATTTCGACTGATTAAGGCTCCTGAGGATACGTATAGCTGTTTCTTTGTTCTGCACCCCCAATGTTCTCTTATTGAAGGGCTTTAGTTCAGCTGCAACTGTAAAATAAAATAAAAAAAATGTCATTCCCTTAAAGCTACAACATGCACCAATTCACACTTTAAAACAACATAAATCATTAGCCTGTGTTTTATATTATAAGTCACGTGGATGTGTACATAAATCCTGCTCCTGGGGTGTATAGTGTTTGCTGCTGTCGTGCAGCTGTCAAGCACAGAAAGGTCACAGTGACAAAAGGAAAAAGCAACATGTGACCAGTGGACAAGAAGACCTGTTCATAAACATTCAACATTTCTGTTGTTTCTTTATTTCGTGCAGATTTATAGCCTCCAGCTAGAAGTGGACAGCTCTAGGTTTTAGCAGACAGCTCATCGAAATGAGTGACAGGTGCTGGGGAGGCAAACAGATGAGGAGGAGGAGGTGGGCGGGACAAATCACACACTATCTGCCTCAAAGACAAAACACGCATGTCAAATCCTAAGAAACAGTGACCTTTATGCTATTTATAAATGTTTCTGTATGTTGATGTTGTGGTTTATGAGGTGGGGTGGATCCTTTGTGTGGAGCTACGCCCCATGCCAGAGAATGCTGGGTATGTGTTGGAATAAAGACAAACACATACTGGGTGTATTGGAAACAGCCCCTGACAATACAGATGCTTTAAATGGGATTCATCCTGGTAAAGCATTAATACATATCCCGCATTACTGACATGTTACCTCAATTTTTCGAAGTTGACAACAACAACAACAACAACAAAAAGCTACAAAACAGAGCAGTCACTTGTTGGATCTCAGGGGCCTTAACTTGACATTTCTAGGCTAGACAGAATGCACAAATACAGTTTCACAGACATGGAAAGCACATTATGTCTGCATTCACATGTGAAATACAAATGCTTAGCTAATGTTTAAAGCTGCACTAATCAATATTTTTATACCAACAGTGGATCAAATCACTATGTGTCACGTAAAAGGCATCACTTGTAGTGACAAACCCACAAAAAATTACCCAGCTTCGCAGTTCCCCTCAGCTTTATGAAACGTTTTAGCATCTTTTAGCTTATTGTTTTGGTTGTCTGGCCCAAAAACTCTTCTCTTATCAACCGTTTCCAGCTGCAACAGACAGCTTTGTTCAGGGGGAAACAAAACATAGTGGAACATTTAGCCGCTAAAGTGGCTTACATTTGTCAGGTGGCCAGAAACACAACCCAAAATTAATGCTAATGTTGCTCCATGTCAGCTGGATGTTTAAATGTTTGCTAACATGTTTGCCATTACAACTTTATAAGGTGATAACATGTCAATGTTTTATTTTAAGCATGTTTCGCTGCCCCCAAGTGGACAAAAAAAATAAAAAAAGGTACTGATGCAGCTTTAAAGGGGAAGTGCAGCAATTGTATGCATCAAAGTCTGCTTACAACTTACTACTGCACATGTGAAAAAAGTTGAACAAAGCCTTTAGTGGCTGCAGAGGGAGCAGCGCGGAATCTGATAAATTGCCTCAAGTGATGTCACTCATCCATCAATGTCATAGGATTGCAATGCTAAATAGGTGGCTACTGATTTTCAAGTTGATGCATCTACGTTTTATTTGAACTTTATGGAAATGGGCAATGAACGACATTTACATCAAGTTAATGGTCTCTTGCTTGTGAAACAATAAATCCTGCAAAATTAGCACTGCTAAATGCTTTCCCCACATTTAGAAGTCTCTATGTTTTGAATCACCCGTGTCTACTCAGTTTAGAGAGTGATTGTGGGCTCTTTTTGTTGTCCATGCAAAAGTGCCACAACTACTTTCATAACCTTTCCTTTCCCCCCCACACAACCCCAACCCACACATCAGATGAAAACCCAAAACACTGGAGTGGTGTACTTGCATGGAGGTCACCATTTCCCTAAATTACAGGCTGAAAAAGGCCAGAGCTGCTTTTTTGCAACCATTTGTCATCAGAACATAAAGAGCACCAATCTGAACTTTACTCGGATTAAAGCACGAGGATACAATCTGTCGTCAAAGTTGCTAGAGTGCACTCGAAACGGACCAAGGCCATGTGTTTTAGACAGCCACGACTGTCTGCTGTTGTCATGGTAGTGGTGATTAGAGGAGAGAGAGCGTAGCACATGAGGCCAGGATTTTAATACTACCTCCAACAACCTGCCGTAAACTGTAAACTTGCCTCATCGTGGACAAATATAACAAAAGGCGTCTGAACTGACCGAATACGATGCTGTTCAGCCCAGGGGCTGTAACGCTCAGCTGGTCATCTGCATGTCAGAGCACAGCAGGAGCTATGATTTTATCTCTGGCCACTGATTATTGACCAATGCTCCGTTCAGCTGCACACCAAAATCACAAACTCCCTTTAAATAGCATGCAAAATCAATAGTGTGTGGTTGAGTCAGTCAAATCAACTGCCTTCAATCAATAAGAGAAGTTAGACTGAACAGTGCCTTCATTATACAGAGAAACTGACTGGTGCAGTTAGAGCGGACATGGTGATGTGGAAGATAAATCAGATAACACATTTAATATCTAACACATTCAATGAAAAGACGATAATGGAATTTAACTCCTGAAATACACTTTTCTATGACATTAACATATCAGAGTACATGTATGTATCCTGTGGTGCGCAAACACAGGTACACACAACACATTTTCCTGTATATTTATTCAGCCTTACTCTGCTTAGCACCATGAAGAAACAGTAGAATTAATGTATCCCTTGACATCTGATACCTCCCTGTTTCCTGTGTCAGCAGAAAGCCCTCTCCTCATCACTTTCCTGCAGAGTTTAGCAATCCTCAGGCTCTATTACTGATGCTGTCACTTCCTATGTCCAGGACCCGCTGCATCGAAGGCTGCCTGATCAAAATGCTGCTGCCGTCTGCATTATTAAACTAAGCAGTGGAGGTACAGACTAACGTGGACATCTCTAGCCGTGAGACTGATTATATCCACATTGTTCTTGTAGGCTCGCATAGTCGCCTCTCGTCCACTCTGGGTGTGTTCTCAGCAGTATCACTCGTTAGGTCTGAGGCTCCAACGGCACACACAGCCCATTCAAGGCCTGCATGCATTTATGATGTCATTTGTGATACAGTGTTTTTACTATGGAGTGACCACAGTTTTGCCCATTTACATGTACTTCACTGCATGACTTCCTTCATCTTAGAATGTCTGATCTAAGCCTTATGCGTGTCAGTCTGAGCCTCTTCTATGAAGGATTACTCCTTGTTTGACATCAGAGCTAAATGGGGAGTCTAGAGAGAAGCACTGGCTCTTTTATCAATTGACAACTACCTTTGACTTTTTCAGATGGATTAACTTTTTTGACATTAACCTCCAGCATAGCAAGTGATAGTACCTTGATTGACATCACATCTACTGAGTGTTGGGCTGTGTTCATGTACTTTGACCATGAACCACAAAATCCCTGGTTCTGGTCCAGCCAGAAACCTATGTTGCATGCCATTTTAGGCGTAATTAAGGCATAAAATGCCCAAAAAATAATTTGTAGGAATTTTTGAATGCTCTATGTAGTACATAGATTTCACACTAATGATTGGAACATTCAAATAAAATGGCGGACAGTACAATAGGACACTAAATCGTAAATAGGAGGTGATTTCAGACATAGCATTGGATAACAATCTAATTTACACAACTGTGTAGTACAGTATTGTAGTACAAAGTTGAACCAGGAAGTCAGTCTGTATGGATGTTTTAATGGACAGTTTGGCTTACCTAGCGGCTGACCACTCGTGTTCTTTGTCCAGTCTGACTTCATTTTAGCAGAGTGACGGGTCCCCAGATCTCAGAAATTATTTTGGAGAATAAAATTGATATCACTGATAGGGGTAATGGTCAGAACTACAAAATATTAAAATTGTTGTTTGAAACTAGAGTTTCACTTCAAGTGGGACTGTAGCACAAAGTAGAAGTACTGTTTCTACTGCTGTTTGCAGTTCAACATACTGTACCTTGTGCACTGCTTTACAAAGATGGTTAAAATGCTGACCGCGGCTATTGAGGTGTCCTGTTATTTGATTATAATGGACACCTGCCAGCCTCTCAGAAACTTCTATTTTCCATGGCCAAGTTACGGCATAATTAAATGCAAAAACTCACTTAGTATGCAACTAAATCAATCATGTGCAGCCCAACCTAATGTATATTACATTACAAAGTCCTCAAAGTGCAAGATAGATAATGTCTCTGAATGTGTGGCTTGTGTGAGTCAGAGCCACACAGTTGCAACACCCCTCAAGGTCGCTCCAAGGAGAGTCAGTGCGCGGCATCGGGATAGCAGCCTGTTCATCATGATTGGATCAGCAGGCCTTTGCAGGGGGTTAACACATCCCAGCATGCACTCTACTCCCCAGACACCATTCTCTTCCCTCCGCATACATAAGTAATCAAGTGCAAGGCCCCTTGATGTCGATCAACAGCTCAGAGATACAGACAGTCAGATATCCAATTACTACTTATGAAGGTCAGGATAAGTGGGGGGTCAATGTCAGATCTGATATTTTGTTAAGACTGTAATTACTAACGTGTCATTATAAGCTTAACTGCCATGATGAGGATGTGACATATTGATTGCTGTATAGATAAGGGCGGAAGTGCAGGTATATGCACTCTGTCTTCACAGTACAAGAGTATGCCAAGGACATACTGCACATATCATGGACAGAGCGTGTGGCATGACAGATAAAGGGGTTTACTTTCTCCACCGTTTGGATTGTTTGTGATGAGTCATCCGGTGAGGCTGAGGAGGAAGCTATCAGCTACCACAGGAAGGCACCTTTCCACAATGTATCACTATAATGGGGAATCCCACAATATATGTTTGGCACACATCCCAGTCAAGCTACGTTAAACATCAACTCTGTCAGATTAAATGTGGAAAGATTTGGCGATTTTGCGGCCACTAATGAGTCCAACTCATATTGTGGTAATTTCATTAGAGCTCCCACTGAAAGCAATTACTGGTCCGGTCGTGACACTTTCATGCCGTCTCCCCAAGATCTCTGTCTGAGCTGCCGCCGGCATGACAGTTATTTCCTGTTCCTGTCCCGACAGTTTCGAAAACCAGATGGGAGGAACTACTTTGAATTGATGACCCAACATGGCTGACAACCAAGGATGGAAACCGAATTACTCTTTGTGACAGTCATCCATGCAAACACCTCCACAGATAATGCTGAGTGACTTCAACTGGAAACCTGGGGTCAAACTGAGGCTGTGTTGCGTATTAGAGCTGGAGTTACAGGAGGCCTGCACCATTTCAGGTATAAACTGAACAAGTATTGTGACACAAATAAACTACAAACAGAACTCTATGCAAGTATGGCAATATTATACATTATCAATACTTAATACCAGTGTGTTCTGAAAGCTGAAACACAATTGTAGTATTACCTCTAGACAGTGTGTATCAATGCAGATGGCATGTGGATTAGCATAGTTACAAGGAGAAGATAGGTTAGAATAAACAGTCACAGTCAAATAGCTGACAACATGGTAAGAACATTCTTCTGTGTTCTATGTTCTAGTGAACTGAGTCCTTGTCCACCCACACTGGTTCACAAAAAAAAAGGAGCCAGGAGCCATGTTTGAAACCCTTTTTGCTTGGAGAAATGACAAAAATAGACACTGAACAAACCTTGGAACACCTGTGAAAAAGTTGCTACAAAGATGCCTAGAGTCAGGAGTATTAAGGGAATAACCTGTTTATTTACAAGGGATGGAGTTCTTGCAGCTTTGGTTTTTACACTGGTTGTAAACGGCCCACAGTTTTACCTTTATTGGAGTGAATTATTTAATTAAGACAGATGTTGATATTATTACACAATCTGTCTGTTGTAAAACTCCCTTTGCTTTGGTTTAAGATTAATTTGTGCACGTGCCATTTCACACTGCAATGGATGACTATGACAGACCATTCAGGTACATTCACTTTTATTTTCATTACGTAAGAGGTTTGGATAAAATGGCTTAACATGGGACTTAACATGGAGGTTCGTTTACAGGCATTCAGTGACTGTCATTTGTAGTAGGAAGGGATGGGCTTACAGTAAGTACTAACCACGCACATCTTGGATTTGTTCAGCAATTCATACATGTGTGTTGTTGTGCCCACTGCTTTTGGAGACTGCTATTTCTGCTGTTTGGAGAAAGAATTTACCAATTAGAGCTTAGCCGATGGGGATTAAGAATTGGCATGACCCAGCTATACCCATCAAAAATGGGCACAAAAATGGCGAATTAGAGTGACACAGCTGTACAGGTTGCTGTAAGTCGACTTACACAAATAACAACTTTTCAATCATATTGTTTCTTCGATTAGGGGGAAAAACACAGCAGCGTATTACTTGCTACTGATTGAGTAGAGCAAAACAAAAGAAATATCACCCCCTACATTATCATGAAGTAATCAACTAACATGAACACGATGTCAGGTTGAATGAAGAAAGTGAAACAGAGTGGCAATTAAGTTTGATTGTCAGGCTTGGTCTCAAGGTCGGAGTCGTGATTGCTGTTTCTGGACATCTCTGTCCGGAAAACCATATAAATTCAATCAAAATCCCCGGCGAATCATACCTCTTCTCTTTATGGAGTTGATTTATGCAAGCAGGCAGAAGCAGCTACAGCAAGTGAGAGTTTAAATGCGTAACCCGAATCAAAGCTATGGTGCATCACTTCATAAATGTTCTCATCCAGAATGAAAGACTCAGATTAACAGCGCTCCAGTTACATTTTAATGAGCGCATGTAGACACAAACAATCATGCTGTGGATACGTGCACTCTCAGTTTATCCATAACAGCGAAACAGCTCATATCATCAGAGGAGAGAGCACTAAACAAAGTCAGAAGCACAAAGTGCTAATGCTCTGGATTTATTATTCGTGCTTGTATTCCGCACTTCATTCCATTCAAATCAAAGGTAAACTGCTACGTTAAGACGTTTGACTGATTAAATTTTAATGAAAGACTTTTAATTATGCTCTTGCATTGTACGCAAGTGTTGTTGGAGATGACTCGAGGGAACCCAAGAGGAAAACCAATATTAAAAACCCACAGATAAAGCCACAACAGCACATAGCAATCTCTGACAGATACACAGATTTCCTCATCCACTTTATGTTCCGTTCAGCAGTTTAGCGAGAGAAAAATGCTTTGTTTCGTATTCAGCAAAAATGTGAATGAGCTTTTGGAGCCTTTGAATTTCAAGATGGCAGCCTATTACAGTCATTTTGAGCGTATCCGTGTCATCGACTGTGCTGACACAGCTCCCTGAAGATGGAGAGCTGGCTTGGTTTAATCATCTTCTCGCCCACAAAATGATGATCACACGCTGCGAGGAGACAGGTGGATGGATGCCGCATTGTGACAGCACTCCGTCCCCATCACATTATGATACCTTAACCTCCTCCTATACCTCATTTTCCCACAACACAGACTTCATACTGTAAACACATTCCTTTATTCTTTCAGTGGACACCTCGTCCTGACAGACAAACAAAATAAACCTTATGTGGCTTATATGTGACGCTATGATTATCAACGTGGAGGCAAAGGAGCAATGCGGAGGCGAGTCCTCTTTCTCAATCAGGACTTGGGGTGAATGTCAGCCTAATCTCACCATGTGGTTCCTACACTGTAGATTCTGCTGCCATCAATACAAAGCCCTTTCACATACCTATGGGCTTAGCTACAGATAACAACTCAGTGTGTGTGCGTGCAGTATATAGGTAAGTATTTGAATGAACAAGGTCAAGGTTGAACGACTTGCAGAACTATAAAACCTAGAGGTAGTGTAGAATAGATGTGTAAAAATAAAAATCATTTTTAGTACACAAGCCTCAGTTTGGGATGCATACAGGAAGAATTTCTCTTTAGTTATGGCTAGGGACTGCAGGCGGTGTGCTTTTATCTTTCTAACTCTCACACAGAAAATACCTTGATTTCATATCAACGTTTAAGTCCTCGGAATGGAGCGGGTTTTGAGACAGATTCCAATAAGTACAGATATAAGGCAAAGATCTGTACACAGGAATGGCCTTAATTGATCAGAGCACAAAGTCCCGTCCCCATTAGGTTAGATTTACGGTTTGTTGTTCATGATTTCAAATATAATGTTTCACTTTTAACATTAGAGAAAGAGAAAAGGCCTTTCGACTGTTGCGTTCTGGAACGCAACTCTATCTCGAATATTGAGTTTGACTGGGGTTGCTGGAGTGTAAACTTCACCCATTTCAGTGAAGAGCAGGACAGAGCTGGTAATGTTGCCCTACACTCTGATATACAGAAGGGTGACAAATTAAAGGAAAAACCGACCGAGTGTCTTAGTAAGGTGTTGGGCCACCACATGCCTCCAGAACAGCTTCAGTGCTCCTTGGCATTGATTCTACAAGTCTCTGAACTCTACTGGAGGGATGAACACCATTCTTCCAAAAGATATTCCCTCATTTGGTGTTTTGATGATGGTGGTGGAGAGCGCTGTCTAACACAGCGGTCCAGAATCTCCCATAGATGTTCAGTTGGGTTGAGATCTGGTGACTGTGAAGGCCATAGCATATGATTCACATCATTTTCATACTCATCAAACCATTCAGTGACCCCTTGTGCCCTGTGGATGGGGGCATTGTCATCCTGGAAGAGACCACTCCCATCAGGATAGAAATGTTTCATCATAGGATAAAGGTGATCACTCAGAACAACTTTGTATTGATGTGCAGCGATCCTTCCCTCTGAGGGGACAAGTGGGCCCAAAACACGCCAGCAAAATGTCCCCCACAGCACAACAGAGCCACCGGATCCCCTCACTGTAGGGGTCAAGGATTCAGGTTTTTCCTTCGTCGTTTTTCCCGTCTGTAGTAGCATCTAGGACCGGCTCCCACACAGTGGGGAAATACAACACAGTGGTTGTGCAATCTTTTTTTTGTGTTTTTTAAAATATCCTGTAGCCTCACTAAATAATGTAGTATGAAATGCTTCTTGGCCTTGAAACAAGACTAGGTTACTACTGTAGCTTGTAAGATAGTTAGCCAGACATGCTAACATTTGCAGCTTACATTAGAGCATACAAACACACAGTTTAATCGACTTACACTTTTGCTCTTGCATTTTTGGTTTTGGAAAGCCGAAAGAAAAGACACCACCCTCTAAAACTCTTACACATAGTATTGCTCTTACCACAGCTCCATGCACACTGCCTCATCAAGTAGAGAAATCGCATGCTTCACAGTCCTGCCGAGCCTCGTTATGGTTGCTATGCAATGATTAAACAATTGCCATTTGGGAGAGGGCTTTTATGAATGGTCAATTACGAATAGATTCTTTTGATAAAAATGTATTCTATACATCCTGCAGATACTGTATTTTGTCACTAGTTTGTAGTAAGGAAAGGTATTTGGCTTTGTCAAAACTATATTTCAAATGTCATCTACATGTAAAAATACATTTTCTGGTCCGTTTGTGCACATTTTCAAAAATATCTCTGAATAAATTACAAAATAAATGATTTTGGGATATTTTTCTTTACTATGGGCTGTCCACACATAAATTATATTTCACTGTTTCAACTGAACATTTCCTGTTGAAAAGTCATGCATTCTGCAATTTCTGCACAGGACCTCCTGTGTTATATAGCGTTATATAGCTGAAGGCTGTGAAAACAAAATTAGGTAAAAAGCCTGCACATTATAAGCTTATTGATTCAAAATGCACTGTTCCATTACAATTCAAGGGATTAATTATTCAAGAGAACTTAATTTGCATTTTCTATGGGAGAATGAATGGGCTGTTCTCAGTAATGTATCCAGCACTAAAGATACTCAAATATAAACCAAACCCCAGCTGTGAACTGTTCCACCGATTAAAACATGAAAGAAACAACCAAAAGCATTTTGTTTTGATCCACCAACACATACTGGCTAGGCAATGTGACCACTTCTACCCTGCAGTCAACATCCAGAAAAGCCAAGGTGATAAATGATTTATGCCGACTGTACGCTACCACAAGCCATATTAAAAATACAGAATGTACACACAACCAAGGAGGACTGTAAACTGGGTTTCCTAAACTTCCTACAAAGGCTGTGTGAGAGTATTTACACTTCAGTTTAAAGGGTTCTCGGGGGTCTACCTATTTAGAAATGTGGTAGCTGAAAATATCAATTCAAAAGTGTATATGGGGAAAGATATTGTGTCTCAAATTATATAATTCACAGACTTTACCATAAACAAAGAATGAATGGGGAATGGTTTTTGTGTTGTGACCTGAAATCAATCGTCACCTTTCCTCACATCAGTGTCTTTTCACATCCAAAGTAATCTGTGGAACACAGCTGACCAGAAATGTCAGCCATTATCAGCAGGAGCCATTTTAAAATGCCCTGAGATTTCTGTCGTTTTTTTATGAGCGGATAAGAATAGATCAAAAGTGACATTGTGCTAACCTTTTGGTGCTGAACATCTTGGCAGCGTCTTCTTTCTCTTGCTCAGAGGCTTTGGGAGGTCGAGGTTTGATGTTGACTTTTCAAACCTGCAGGAGGCACGCACACACACACACACACACAGATGCACACACACACACATACAAACAAAGCAAAAAGACATGGGGAGGGAACAGAGGGAGATATCAGTGAGATTTTCAGCATCACAGTCAAGTTGCCCTCAAGTTGTCTGGATGCTTTGGCCACGCCGACCTCAACAACCTCCATTAGCTGCCCTCCAACTGAGCAATTCAAATTGACTGGGCATGGCAGGAGGCAATGAGCAGAGCATAACTCAGCCGACATGACAAAGATGATGCATGGAGTCAAAAATGTCAGTTTTAATAATTATTTGCTTTATCTCGCCACAACTGTGCACATTTAAAACAGAGTGGAATAAATAAGCACTGAAGCTCAACTGGAGCAATGAGGAACAAGTAAAATGCAATTCAAAAGGAGAACTATACAGTATATATCTGCTTGTGTAGGCAAACATGTCACATGTAGGCTATTAAGTAGCACAGTCTCTGAATGGTTAAATAAACCCCCCAACTCTATATGTCTGTGCTATACCTAGCACACTATATAATGGCTGGAGTTAGCCTCTGCTCTTTTATGTAAAGGTTATCAGAGACTCTGGAGGAGGAGCTGGAGTAAAAGAAGATAGGGTTCAATAATTAATGCCGAGGTCTATGCAGGCCTCACTTCTCACCCTCTCCTGTCTGTAATGAGATGAGTGGAGTGCCAGAGGGAAGGAGGGAGGGAAAGGGAAGGAGAATGGGGTGATTAAAGCGTAGGCCTATCTACCTTCTTTCCCCCCCCTTCCATCAGTTGGACACAAGAGCATGTACGCGCATACACACCATCTCATTTATAACACCTGGAGTGCGTTTCCTCTCTCCTACACACTGGCAGAGAGCAGAGGAGAGCTGAATAAGCAGGCGTAAAGGTTAACAAAGTAGTGTGACACTGGAAACATCTGATAATTCATTCAGGTGACATGGAAACCGCGGATGTACCCACTTCTGTAAGTAATCTAAGGCAGTGCAGCAGCCAACTTTGTGGCTTCCATGATTCACAGACGATAACAGCACAGACAATCAGCCACAGGAATGTATTAGTATTATTTCTCCACATCATTTCTGGCAGACCGCAAAATCTTTTAAATGCAGCCTGCAGTTAAGATTAATTGTTCTGACATTGCATTACTTTCCAGGTATGACATGTGTTTGATAATGCAATTAGCTGGATTAAGGATTAGAGTAGTCTCACTGTTAGGAGCCAAACAAAACACACATTTCAGATAAAAGGTAAACGCTGTTGTCAACAGCTTGTCACCAGTTTTACGCTCCATCGAGGGTGGCTTCACCGCTGTATACAAAAAACACACATTTTGACAAACGAAGAGTTTACACTCAGGCTAGCAGCTCTGTGAGGTTGTACAAATGCTGCATTCACGCGATGCTGGCAGAATGGGAAGAATAGGAAAACCTCCCTTCATTCAGACATGGGAGTCTTCACGCATTATTCCAGGGTGGTTATTCCTACTGCTGGCTTTGCCGTTACAAAGATAAATTAGCTGCTTTTGGTATTTGGAGAGGTTCATTAACAAGTGACACCAGAGACTGTACAAAGAAACTACAGTTGCCTTTAAATTCGCTTATATCAGTGTTTAGGCTATAATGGATTTTATTTTAAATGCAACTACCGATGGTGGTTTTGCAGCCATTTTGCCGATGGTTTGTTGACACTTGTTGACACTGTCGCTGTCAGAAATTCCTCCTATCTTGGAATTACAACTGACATTAACAGTTTGCTCGTACCAACCTACAGTCTAAACAATATGAAGTCAACATGACATAAGGGCACAATGGTGCTTTGAGCAAAATGCTAACATGATTGAGTGACAAAACTAACATGCCAATATTTAGCACATACAGTTAACCATGATAGCCAACTTAGTTTAGCACGTTAGCACGCTAACATTTGCTAATCAGTAGACTATTATACTTAAACAATATTTGGTTAATACAGTAAAACTGAGGCTGATGGAAATACCAAATGCAGATCAGTTCAGTTGGCTGTTAAAGCATTTTAGAGGAAATGCCAAGGGATCACCGAAGTCATTACTATTCATCCTCTGGGGACCATGTATGTCTGTACAAAATTTCAAGGGAATCCATACAATAGTGGTTCAGATTCATCAGCTTGGAAAATCTTGGAATTTCACAGCAGTACATCACATTTAAACAGGTTCTGTTTTTATATATCTGAAACATTTCATACCATTATGGCAGCAGAGGGACATTAATGAGATGAGAAATACCTTGCCATAAAGGGCTGCAGGTACATGCACAGTGACAGCCAATTATTATAAAATATTTCATTTCATTAAAGCGAACTGTTTATCTAATCTTAGGGAAAATTCAGAGCCCAGGGAGTACAGAGAGATAATTTCAAAGAGTCGCATAATTTCCTTTTCCATTGCTGTTAAAATGTGACTCATCCTCCCATTCGTCACAGTGTTGCAGGGCTTTAAAATGATTACACAGAGTGCTTTACCAAACCCAGCACTCCCCACAGAAAAATAATAACAAGCCTTCAAGCTTTCAAGGGTCTATAGTGAACCAAGGCAAAAACTGAAAATACATTTAGACATTATTTGGGATTATATGAGGCCGGCTTCACCTGCCAGTGGGCTTAAAGTGAGCACAAACCAATAAGTTTCTTTTTTAAGCAATATACAGTAAAATGAAAAGCAACTGGAAGCCAACAAAGTGGAGAAAGGAGAGGATACTACAGGAATAGAAGTACAAAACATGAATTGAAATGAACTCAGCTGCTAGCATTAAGATAAAGAGATAGTTAAGTGGATTTGACTAATGTCTCATTTAAGTCATGTGACATTGCATTTGGGTGGTCTTTTCTTTTCAATTTTTCTATAAACTGAAGGCAGAAACCCACTTTACAAGTTTTCATGTTCCATTTGTTTAGAAATGCTAAAAATGCAGAATATGTACAAAGTTGGTATTTGTCTTTGACCTCGTCACTCCCTGCAAGGATACACCATGCTCAGCAGAGGTTGGGGAGTGACAAAACTCAAGCCTACAGGTGGATGCTGGAGTGGAGGAGGGGCTTGTGAAATGGTGTAAGAGCAACAACAGCACTAGCAGCAGCAGCAAATGATTGCAGCTGTTACAGAAGAGTTTTCAGGTGAGTGGGGCATTGAATGCTTAAATTTATATCATATATAATATATAATAATATATTATGTGCCGAACACTCAGGTTTGGTGCTTGACCGATCTTGCAGGTTTGGTTCCATTTTAAGTAACCATGCAAAGACTTACAGCAAATAGACCACTGTTTTACAATTACTATTTCATTTCTCCTTTTTGAGTGCCTTTAATCTGTAATTTATTAGCAGATTTTGTAAAGTTTCACTTCATATTTAGCTCAAGTTTTAGATCATTTCCTGCTGTGCAGCTGGAGAAAAAAGATAAACAAATCAACTCTCTGTTCTTCATCAACAGATGAAGAACAAGGCTCTGAACTAGAATTTTCTGTGAACCTTGTGCGATTCAGATATTTAACCGGCATGGCTGTGTTTCATGCAGCGAATACGCTGGGATACACAAAGCCTGTGTTTTGCTTAAATCTACTTAGTTAGATAAGTCTCCCACATTTGCACCCAAAATGCTATATCAAAGTTCTCATTAAATATAGCCACTGGAAAGAAGAGAAATTGAAGAAGGGGACCATGAAAAAAAAAAAAAAGAGTGTCGAAATTAATCGGATGCCGACTCACACCGGACTAAAAATTAAGCTCAAATGACCTCGGTTGTCAAAATATGGTTCCATTAGGAAATCTGCTGTGAAATTTTAACGTTACATATTACAGACACGGCAGATCTGCATGGGACTAAGAACACTATTACCTAAAAGAGAGAGTGTAGCATGTAGCATAAAGAGTCCAAAAGGTCAATGTTAGCTTATCTGTATAGCTTATCTGTCTTTCTGTACTATCGCCAATGCATGAACTGAACCTACACCACAACAATGCACCGGTGGAGCCATGTGGTTCCTCCTGACATGAATGGACCTTGTCTACTTCCCTCTCTATAGCAAAAGACCCTTGTTTGAGGATGTTTTTCCTGCCGAGCTTCATTAAGCCAGCCTTGTGTTTCAGCTTAATTGTCTCTGGGCGTGCAGAGCATCCTGACAAACACTATCAGCATCCAAGCATGTAATGGATTGAGGCGAATCCCTCAGACAGACAGAGGGACAGCAGGTATCGTCAGTGCTCGGGTCTGCACTTCTGCTGAAAGCTGCCGGCGGTAAAACAACAATGACACAGGGGTGATGTGTTCGGCCTAACACGTGCAGCTTTAAATTCAGGGCTGACAGAGCTATTTCACACAAAACAAAGATGAGCTAAGCATGTATCCAGTGCACTGTTAACACAACTAACTGCAAACACACATCAGGCCAAATGCTACCCCAACCAAGGCAAACAGAGTCAATCCTATCCACTGCATGAAATCCATACTGTTAGATGCAAATTTCAATTCTCCCTGCCGCTGGGTTTATGAATGACCGACGAGAAGAGAAGGTAAATAAAGATATCAGCTGTGCTGCTTCCTGGATGAAATCCAGAGTGTGAGCAGGAGAAGTGGAGTATTGATCAGAGGCAGGATTAGCTGGCCCAGCATGCAGCTAAATCAGTAACGGCCATGAAGAAGTACAGAGGAAAGAAAGCAACACCAGCCATGTAATACAGCAGGTATAGCTGAAGTATTTTAAAGCCACGCATGGCCATTTTCTTTTCCAGTACGCCTCAGAAACATTCAAGAAAGAGCAGTCAATTCTGGCTGCAGAAGAGAGGTACCACAACTCTGTAACAGCTGAAATAGTGTAGGCACCCTCTGTGAACAAATTAATGTCTAATGTCGCGTATGTTGACTGTATTGCCATCACGCAACTGCACAAGATTTCTCAGTGTGTAAAAATGCTTTAATACAGAAAACGTGCATGGTTTCTTACAGTATAGCACAAGGATTCAAAGTAAAGCATTTACTGATGAGAGACCAACGCCTAATTTGAGTATATTGAGTATTAAATTCCAGTAAAGGCCAGCCAAAATCTAAATTTAGCCCAAAAGAATGTTTGTTAAGTCCAATAGCTGCAATGGCATTTCAATCGGGGCCCAGTTCGCTGCAGTGATATGACTCATCTTCCCTTCTGTTCTCCACTCCTGTCCCCTGGTTACCCCATTGTCTGCACCTCACCATTGTTTACATCTTTCCCCCCTCCAGTCCCTCATCTCTCCTTTCTCGCCAATTCATTTCCTTGGCCGTGTCTGGCGGCGCACACAGAGCCTGATTGCAGTATGTTTCCTGAACTAATAGGGGTCACATTAGCCTGGCAGGAAACACAATGCTATTATGGAAATGCTCAGTCAATTACTGGGCAACGAATAAACACCCCCTCTGTCATTTTTGAGTCTCATATTTGCGTCGGGCTAATGGTTGCGATGCATGGTTGTTATCTGCTCAGGGGCATCTTATCTGCGTCTCCCGGAGGAACTCTGCAATATGCTTGAGGTCAGTTGTGTAATTGTTGGATTGTTGGGTTGCCCTGGATGAGAGCGTTTCCCCTGCAAATGAAAAATCTCAATGTAAATTTTTCCAGCCAGTTGTGAGTGGAAAGGGATAATGGATTAATCTTGTTTGATTTCAATGCCCAAACATCACATAGCCTTAATTGTATTCCTGTGCTGACACTATCTTCAGGATATCTATTTTAGACCTAAGAATGACAATAGATGTATGTTTGACTTTCTCTTTAGTGAATGGATCGATTTAGACAGAAAAGCTGAAAATATGACAATATATAAAAGTGGAAGATAATAACTTTAACACACTGAGGGGTTCACTGCAACTAATGGATCAGAGCTCTCCAGTTTACTTCCACCATCTAATAGAGCGCCAGGAGGCTCATTCTAGCCTGAATCATAACAGCTATATCTTTTATATACAGCGTGCTTTGGGTAATATTAGAGCCGCAACCTATGCTTATGGGAATGCCACTGCAATGAGGTTAAAATATGGAAGACTATAAATGTTGCTTGTATTCTGTTGAGTGGAAATGGTAATTCAAGTTCACGCTGTTGTATTAAACTTTTTGAACCCGGTCCCATAATGAATTTAAATACAAGATAAAGTAAAAAAAAAAACCCCAGCATGCTTGTAAAGTGAGCTCCCAGTAAAACCAATGGTCTTGAAAATTGCCATAAAGGTCTTACGAGATACTACAGTATGCGATATGACAGAGATAAGTAAGCAAGTACTCTTGTGGTACATTTGAATTAAGCTGGTAACTATGTCCACCAACTTTCACGGAGTCTCAACAGTTAGAAATGAGCTCATATTACATGTAAACACAGAGGACACACAACCTGAAATCCTGCGAAAAAATGTTGCATGTTCCTGTACCAAAAGAGAAAGGGGCATTCATCAAAAACGGTTTGCCTTTATGCAATTTGTACACCTGAGGCAGCTCAGATGGTCCAGTAGTGACACCCAAATCATAATCACTACAAATCAGCCCAACAACTGTGTCCCCATTCACCTTTACTAAAGTCAGATTCATGCTGTAAGCCACAGTACAGAAAGCAGTAGAATCCTAGAAAGTTCTTTCTCTGAACATTTTCCTCAATTCCTTCAACTTCCAAGCCCACGTGTGTGACGACATCCTGTGCACATTACATAAGAAAATGTCATACTGTGGCTCTATTAAAAAAGGTGGCACAGTCAATGAAAGGGTCGATGAAAAAAAAATGAACCACTTAAAGAGATATTGACATGAGGACCTAGCAACAAAGTCATTCCTCACACCAGGGGAATGATTCTCTTCTCTTGCTCGCTTGTATGATATAACATCATCCCAGTCAGGAACTACACAGCCCCACGGGATTACATTACGCCAAGAAAAGTACTGAGAATCTCTTCTTCAGAGTTCACCGTTTTCTCAAAATAAACCTCTGCCTTCCTGGGTTGATCTATTTCTGTCTGTGAGTGTTCCTGAGGTTTCTATGTGCATAGAGGCTGCACATGATGATGACAATGGTGGGAAAAAANNAAAAAAGAGAAAACCTCAGCTTTCCAGCAGAGTAGCTCATGGTAAGGTATGTACGGGAGCTAGAACACTGCCAGTTTGAGTTAAGGCCATGTACACAGTTGGGTTGGGGACTGCTCTCTGCTGAGTCACTTCACTGCATGATATTTGGCTGACAGAGACAAATGCCTGTGGAGTGTCAGTCAAAAATGACCCCATCGCCTTGCTTTGATTCAATTAGCTTTCAAGCAGTGTCCCAAAGTGGAACCAAAGGCAATGTTCGCTCAACTTAAGTGATGGGGCCAAATCAGATTTTAGTTTGCTGACAGCATCGCCTTCTTCCCATCAAATTACGTGGCACGGGTTTCGTGATGTATGTCATCTGGCTGTCACATTATCACTACATTCGCAAGGGGGGAAATGCACTCAGAACACGCCCTTAATTTACCCTGACGGCTACTTGGATGATAAGTTTTGTCGTTAAGGTCAAATTTGCAGATTTATCAGAAAACGTCTGCGTGAGCGGGAGTGAAAAACGGTAGAACAGAGGAAATGAGCGCAGATTCATCACTCTCGAACCAATTCGAGGGAAACAGATTTAATCACTTTATGAAACATCAACATCCAAAGACTGCCTCTGCCGTCCTTTATCCTATCCATATAATCAGTGATTTGGGTCACATGGCCGTCCCCCAATGCATCATGGGCCAAGTAGGCTGGGAGGAGAGAGAAGAAGATGGTGGTTTGTTGCCGGGCTCAAGGGAGGAGGAGACATGAGGGGGTCACTGGGCTGGGTTCCTGTGGCTTAGCAAGGCAAATCCTCTGTAATCCTCCAACCAGTCCCATGGCGCTGTTTACTGTACGTAGGTAAAGCTATTATGGACCCAGACCAAGCCTGCCCCGCTGCCATGTAAGCTACATCCTACAACTGCTACAGTTTGTCCCCCACTATTGTTCACCTGTTCTTTTTTTAAGAGGACAGCTGAGGATGTTTATCCTCCGTAAATCTCTTTTGAGATTATCGTCATTAGACGGCGGGATAACAGTGAGGGAGCCAGACAAAAGAGATGGAAATCACACAGAGAGGGGTGAGAAAACAAAACATTCCGCAGGGTATTTACACCAAAATGAGGGGGGGCTGGAGGGGGCTGCGCTGTTGCCTGCAGTCTGGCTGCATGATCACAGCTTTCTTTAGATCCAAAGTAAAATCATCATGGAGAACTGGAACTTTCTCTGCGACTCCAGATCAACACTCCTACATGTAAAGTCATTTCTAGCAAACCGCGCCGCACATAACAAGGCATCACAGTAACATAAAAGCATCGTCCTTTCTGGGAATCTCTGGTGCATCTTCGTAAACAATGTCTCAAACCGGCATGGACCCATAAAGCAAAATAATGGAAGAATGTATTTCTTGGAAGCTTTAAAGTTAATTTCCATCTGGATTCCTGGAATCACATTACAACAGAAGGCAGCAAATCACTGTGTCACTGACCTTGTCATTATCCAATTGCTTTCTTGTGGATTCAAGACCCTCCCCATCCTCCCAGTCTGTCTGTCCGTCTGTCTCCCTCTATCTATTAATGTTTTGCAACAACACACTTCTCTATTATTCCAAACGTTTGCCATCACCAAAAAGTACAGCCTGTGAAAAACTAATAATTGCAAAAGCTAAAAAGAATAAATCCCTTCATCTAGCACTTTTATTGCTGGCACCAGGACTAAATTAAAATGCACATGCAGCTGCTTGCCAATATCGGAGGACATTTATTTTACTACATTCTAAATTAATAGCAGTAAGTTTTAAACAAAAAGGAGATCTTATCAGGTAGCACGGCAGTGATTACTCGATTAATCGATAGAGAGGAAATTAACTCACTATTTCGACAACAATTAAGTGATTAAGTGATGTTTTTCAAGCAAAAATTCATTTTTTCCAATGTGAGAATTTGCTGCTTTTGTCTATTTTATATCATAACCTTGAATATCTTTGAATTAGAAAGTGTTAGTCAGAGGAAACAAGACATTTGGTAACCTCAATCTGGGAGTCTGGCAAATTGTAATGGGCATTTTCACTGGTTTATTACTCTACCCTTATATAGGCCAAGTGTTTGGAAAAAAAAAAAATCGCAGCCCTAATTTCAACATGAACATTGAACGTGAATAAAAACAAGGCAGGATTTAAAAAACAGCTTTGCAAATGTTTTATAAGGAAGTAAATTAACACTGAATGAAAACATAACTTGTTTGTTTACAAGAAAACTCCAGAGGACAGCTTTAATAAGGCTGAATTATTGCTCCCAATTTATCAGTTACTTGTTCTGCTAAAAGCTTTTTCTTTTATGTTAATCGGCTATTGCAGAAAATTGAGCAAACGAGTTAGGTGAACTGCAAAGAGTGTCTCTTTAAAAGCGAGGCGTGAAAAATATTCCATCTGGCTGCCGAGTCTGCCGTGCGTGTAGTTTGTATGTTATGGTCACTCATTTCAACATATTTCAATCGAACAACGTTTTTATACTACATCCTTTTTTTGGGCCTGTAAAAGAGCACATTAGGAGACTGAGCAACTAAAAGGTTGTTCTGAAGCCTGAACTAAGTGCTGAACGGAGTCAAAACTCTGGCCCATGATCAGAGGGGAAGGTGATTTTGGTTGCAGACAAACCCTCTTTTAGAGATTTATTATTTAAGATTATAATTCTCACGTGGCACCGCACAGCATCATTCAGCCTCAAATGCTTCTTTACTTTTTTTTTTTCATTGAAACAACTTCTATGGTTTTAAGTAGAGTCTGAACATGGATTAGCACTAGCCAGTTACAAAGGCAGATTTAAGGGTCTCCGCCGGTGATGGTGGCTCCTTCTGGTCCGCTTGATTTAAGAGCTCTCAAAGAACCTCTGGAGAACCAGATATTACAAATACATATAATAACAATTCCTCACTGGCTACATGGCACTATTATAAAACAAATGAGACCCATTAATGACTCAGAGGGAACATTATTCCAGAATCAGTCATTTTTTACATATAACTGCAGTACTTAGAAACCACAGAATCCCCATGGAACCACTTATATCTGCATGGAGCCAGTCAAGGTTATACAGAACCACTAATTTACCTTCATATTATGGAGGGTCAAATAGCATCAGCTCAATATAAAAGCAGCTTGTATTAGATACTGTCATAGGAAAGACCTCATTGAAGAGTATAAAAACAGCAACAGCTTAATGGGCAAACTCATTTTTCACCAAGCGTGTGTTCAGGAAACACTGTGCCTGGCAACAAGTCTGATCTGATGTCAGTAATTCACTGTTTTGTCTGTATTTGTCAGGGTGGCACAGAGGTTCTCGCCTCTATACCTGTGTGTGTGTGCGCATTAATGAGGTTGCAGAGATAGATGAGATAGCTGCAGCTGTTAAAACACCACATGACTTTAGAGCCTTCCACAGACGAATCTGAAAGATGCTGAATTTTGTCGTAGCCATCTTGATAAACATCAAGCCTCATCCCTTACAGCTTCGGCTTATCAGCATGAAAACAAAGCATCAAAAGCACGAAAGCACAGTTATAGAGATACAGATATACTTGAAAGACTTTTTTTTTATTAGATGTCTGCTAATTGAATTTGTTTCTTTGTAAAATAACACGTATGTAATCATTTCGACTAAGTGAATAAAGTTCAGTTTCATCAACATGAATCTCAATGCAGTAATCAATTGGTAACAGCAAGCACTCACTGATGATGGCAGGGTGAAGGATTAATCAAAGCCAGCAGGACCATGCATAATTTGATCATGAGAGTCATCATTCAAAGTGTGTGTGTGTGTGTGTGTGTGCGTGTGTGTGTCAGGGCCATCCTTTACAGTAGTGACAGCAGTGATGGTTCTTGTTTTCTCCAACATGACAACAAGTGGATTTTTATTTCATGAGATGAATCCACATTACCCTTTTCTGACTGCAGGATGGTTAGGGAAGTTACTGAGCATTTTACATTTAAATAAAAATCTCTACATGTTTAAAAAGTAGAGTAGAGTAGGAGCTGAAACAATTAGTCGATTAATTGATTAGACGATCCACAGAAAGTTTAATCACCAACTATTTTGACAATCGATTAATCATTTTTCAAGCAAATATGCCATATTACCTAATTCCAGGTTTTCGATGGTAAAGATTTGCTGCTTTTCTTCATCTTATATAACAGTATAGTAATATCTTTTGGTTTTTGACTATTAGACAAAACAAGCAATTAGAATATGTAACGGAAAAAGTGTGGTGTTGAGGGAAACAATAAATCGAGAAAATACTTGTCAGATTAATCGACAATGAAAATAATTGTTAGCAGTTGCTGTAGTTGGAGCAGCTCCTCTGTGAGAACATCTTTGCTTGGATTCGTGGCAACATCAGTATGGAAATGTTAAAATCAACAGGAAGAGAGAGTCGATGTTTTCTGACCAGTGTGGCCCACGTAAAAGAAACACAAGCCGTCGTCATCACAAAATGAGTCACACTTGTCATCTCCTCCATCTCACTTTGTTTCGAGTCGACCTTGAAGATCTCACCGACCTTGAACAAACTACAGAGCGCCTTAGCAAAGCACACTGTGTCTCTGGACAGTAATACAGTACCTGCACACGCTGACGCCGCTCTGGACTGATATGTTTTATTTGGATGTATAATGGGAGATTAAGGAGCCTGGACAATATACAGCCCCCCCCCCCATCCTACCCTGGAGGCAGATCATTGTGCACCTTCTGGGGCTATACCTTATTGCATTATGCAATGGTGTAATAGGCTTAGCTGCATGCTACTCTGCAGGGGGGAGTTTTGGGCTGGCTCTGATGACTCACTTCATTAAGTCTCCCTTCCTCGGAGCTTTCTAGTTGCTGAGGAGTGAACTTTCCACACCCCCACATTAACACTGACCTCAGATGCCATTTGCAGCAGAGGGAAGAAGGTAAACATCCAAGTATCAACTCACTGTAACAAGACACAACTTAGACATATTTTCTTACATAGACATTTCTGAGTTTATAGTAGCCTTATTTCCATTTCTGCCATTTGTTGTATTTTTATGCTTTTGTTTTCCCTCTATAATATTCTGTAAAAAGTATATAGCGACCTTACTGCACTCACTGCTACCTTTATTCTCCTCTGGCGGCTCTAAATGTTCCTATAACATTCCTGCAGGGAGTCCCAACCTACTTCTGCTGAGATATTTATTCACCAAGCTTTGAAAATGTATTCTAGGACAAAGATACAGCTGGTACACATGTTACTAGTACTGCTAAAGATAAAAGAGATACAAGAGGTAAGCTCTGATAGTAGTATAACTCCAGTTAAACGACATAAATAGCATACAATGGCGAGTTTAGGAAGAACTACAGCGACCCTTCACCTGAATTTCACCTGCACCGTCTGGAAGCATCACAAGAATCAGCATCCTAAAAGAACTATGTTTAAAGCATCCGGGCTCCTGAGCTGCTCCAGCTGCACGGAAACACAACACTTTACAAACATTAAAGCTTTATAAGGAAACGACTACTCCGGCCATATCACAATATAAGCCGGGTGAATCGTTTCGGCACTAACACGCACGTCGCTGCACATCAGCACTTACTTTCAGAGGGACCGCACGCGAGGAGCCGCTTCAGATGGTCGCAAACATTTTTCGGACACACGGTTTAGTACTAGAGGTGTTTCTTCATCAGGCGTGCACCATCGCGGGAATGTACACAGAGGCAGACATGCGGAGTCATTTGACCTTCTCCCAATAGAAACTACCATCGGTGAGACGTAGGATAGGGGCGGAGCGGACCATACCAAGCAGGCGTCCGGCAAGGCGAATGGGGGGGGGGG